>CAUYPK010045648.1:0-22500 GCA_963574355.1 Loris lydekkerianus
TCTTCCATTCCTGAGATACTTTGCTAAGAAGAATATGTTCCAGCTCCATCCATGTAAACACAAAAGAGGTAAAGTCTCCATCTTTCTTTAAGGCTGCATAATATTCCATGGTATACATGTACCACAATTTGCTAGTCCATTCGTGGGTCGATGGGCACTTGGGCTTCTTCCAATTATAAATTGGGCTATAATAAACATTCTGGTACAGATGTCTTTGTTATATTGTGACTTTTAGTCTTCTGTGTATAAACCTAGTAAAGGAATTATAGGACCGAATGGCAGGTCTATTTTTGGGTCTCTAAGTAGTCTCCAAACATCCTTCCACAAGGAACATATTAGTGGGCATTCCCACCAGCAGTGTAGAAGTGTGCCCTTTCCTCATCCACGCCAACATCTCTGGTTTTGGGATTTTGTTATGAGCTAAACTGTTAAATGGCGTCATTGGACCTGAGATTTGAACCCAGTTGTCCTGGCTCCAGAGCCCTGGTGCTTATGCTCCAGATATGCTGGTGTCTGTATGCAGAGCTCACTATCCACCCATCTGAGCCACTCTGGCATCTTTTCTTTATTTACAGGCTCTCCCTGATCCTGCCATGACACTACCTTGCCCACTGCTAGACCGGAAAAAGCTTGCCTGTGGGAACTTGCCAGTGGGACCCCACCTCGAGAGTCAAGGTGTGTGAATGTGTTCCTGAGAGTCAATGACCCATGTCTTAAGTGAGGGTAGGGCACAGGCCTGAAGTGGAAGCAGGCTGTGCCAGGTGGAGGCAACTCAATGCTTCCTCTTTCCTGTGCTACATGCATGGCTCAGCCTTTACTATCCTGGCCTGAGTGTGCATGTGGGGACCCAGAAGGCTGGGGCTCCTAGGCTGACTGCAGGAGTGGGAGGAATCTGCTTCTTTGCAGGGGACAGAGAGCAGAAGGTTAGATGCAGTGGCCCTGGGGTGTCCTCACTGCCTGGTCCTAGTTGTTTCTAGCTAGTGAGAAGTGCATATGTGGGTGTATAGAATTTGGCTTCCTTGCTTTCTGGGAGATTATAACCTAAAAGATTTAAGAATTAAAATCTCTAAACAGGGCTGGGTGCGGTGGTTCACACCTGTAATCCTAGCGCTCTGGGATGCCAAGGCAGGTGGATTGCCTGAGCTCAGGAGTTCAAGACCAGCCTGAGCAAGAGCGAGACCCCATCTCTACTACGCATAGTCCGGCCTTGTGGCAGGACTATGTCACCTGTAGTCCCAGGCTGAGGCAAGAGGAATTCTTGAGCCCAAGAGTTTGAGGTTGCTGTGAGCTAAGATACCATGACACTCTTCCCAGAGTGACAGAAAGAGACTCTGTCTTTAAAAAAAAAAAAAAAAATTACAGCTCAGCACCCATAGCTAAGTGGTTAGGGCACTGGCCACATACACCAAGGCTGATGGGTTTGAACCTGTCCTGGGCCTGCTAAACAACAATGATAACTGCAACAAAAGAATAGCTGGGTGTTGTGGTGGGCGCATGTAGCCTCAACTTCTTGAGAGGCAGAGGCAAGAGAATCGCTTAAGCCCAAGAATTTGAGGTCACTGTGAGCTGTGACACCACAACACTCTACTGAGGGCGAAATAATGAAACTCTGTCTCAAAAAAAAAAAAATCTGCAAACACTCCAAGCCCTGCAACTACCTGGGCAGGCCTGGCATCATT
The DNA here is from genome assembly GCA_963574355.1 of Loris lydekkerianus. NCBI lineage: Eukaryota > Metazoa > Chordata > Mammalia > Primates > Lorisidae > Loris > Loris lydekkerianus. The sequence goes on from CAUYPK010045648.1 coordinate 1,680, forward strand.
TCAGCCTGTCTGTGTGGATTCAGTCCCCACCATATCCTTCACCTCATTTATGAATTCAGTTGGTATTTTCAAGCACTTACTGTGGCAGGCACTGTGCTTGGCCCTGAGGATATAAAGATGAATTCTTTTTCTCAGGGTGCTCATGGTCTACTAACAGAGAAATATGAGAATGAAAGAGAAAATACCTGTTCCATGCTCCCCTCTTCCCAGATGCTTGTTCAGGTTTGGCTATGTACCCTCCTGAATCCCTACTCGTCTCCAGCCTGGTCTAGATGGGTCTTACTCCAATGTGTCACAATCTTCCATCTGAGTCTCTCCCCTACTCTTTCCTGGTAGTTTTTACTCCAGAGTTGGGAGTGAGGATTAGCACAAATAGAAAGAAATATAACATGAAACACTAATGTGAGTTGCATGTGCAATTTAAATTGTTTTAATAGCCACAAGAAAAAACTAAAAAGAACAGGTAAAATTGATTTAATTTAATTCAATTAACTTATTGTTATTTTTAGACAGTGTGTCACTCTGTCACCAGGGCTAAAGTGCAATGATATTAGTTCACTGTAACTTCAAATTCCTGGGCTCAAGTAATCTTCCTGACTCAGCCTCCCAAGTAGCTGGGTGGGACTATAGGCATTGTGCACCATTATACCCAACTAATTTTTCAATTTTTTGTGGAGATGAGATCTTGCTATGTTGCTCAAGCTGGTCGCAAACTCCTGGCCCCAAGTAATCTTACTACCTTGGCCTCCCAAAGTACTAGGATTATAAGCATGAGCCACTGCATTTTAAAACTTGCCAGTTTTAATAACATATTTTATCTAACCCAATATACGTAAAATACTATCACTTCAATATGTAATCAACATAAAAAATTACAAATAACATTTTTGCATTTGCTTTCCCTACTGCCTTTGAAACCCAGTATGCGTTTCACATTACAGCACACATCAATTTGGGTAGCCACATATTAAGTGCTAGTGGCTACCATATTGGACAGCACAGAGCTACATTATCAATCCTGGGATCTGGACTGCTCTACTTAGTTTTAGAGCTGGAGACTCAATTCCATTACCCCCAAAATGGGTTCCATCTCCCTGAGAGACTTTGCCTGGAAGAAGGGGGTGCTATCGCCTCTCTTCCTGTCTGGAACCCCAGCTTGGGGTGCCAGGCAAAAAAAATGCTCACATCCTAAGAGCCTTGCTCTGCTGCATCCTGCATTCTGAGTGCCTTCCTACCCGTTCCTTCAACTGCATCTGCCAAATGCTACCCTTCAAAATGCTTAAGCTACAAGATTCAGCGCACAAAGAAGGCAGTGTTTAACATAGAGAAAAGACCTGTATTTCAACCATGGCTTTCTCTGGTTGTGGAGCTAGGAACTATTTTCATCTTTTTGCTTTTTTCCATTTTCTTTATACTTTTTTATATTATGAGCATGCATTAATTACTTATGTAATTGGAAAATACATTTTAAAAAATCCTACATGGTCTTCAAAGGGCTCCCTCTGCATCACTTCCCTCTGCTGAGGTTCTTCCTACACAACACGCTGGCGCTGAGTTTAACATGGCCTGTCTTATCTTCTCCCCAGCATCTTGAGGGTGGGGTCTGCATGTGACATCACCATGGGGCCTGGCACAGTGTCAGCCACACAGTAGGGGCTCTCTACACATTGTATATGGGGAACTGAGGCTGGAACACCTCAGGGCTATGCAGAGTTCTGCTGTTCCTTCTTCTTGGTGACTCCATCAAGGGACTTCCTTCCCCCACTTCCATCCTCCAATATCTAAAATCACAAAACCCTCAAGCCAGAGAACCCCTTGAGAGGTCACACTGTCCAGTCCCAAGACTCTCCCTCCTCCCTCTCCTCTCCCAGTTTCAGGGGGTTTATCGGCAGGGTAGGACCCAGTGTTTAACTTGGGTAGTAGTGGGCATGCTCAAGGTTCCTCAGGGACACAGATCCAGGCCAGCTTGCCCTCAATTCTGAATTCACATCCTGCTATGGAGGTATATATAGCCTGTTCCCCTTACTTCCTTTTCTGGACTCCCTACAAACCTTCCAGGCCCCCTAAGGCAACAGAGCCCTTGGCCCAGTCCACAGGTTGGGTCTGAGTGAGCAGTTTAGGAGCCCATGAATGGCTGTCAGGGCTGGGTTGTGGCCTTGTTTGGGAACGGGACCATGGACCAGCTCACGCTCTGGACTCTTTCCAGAAAAAGCCTGCAAATCTATCTCACCCCAGAGATTGCCAGCTGTCTGAGGAAAGGTCTTTTTTTGAAAATGTAGCTGATCAAACACTTGCAACAGGCTCTGAGACATCTCTAGATCTCACTGTCACAAGTGCGGCAGAGAACAGGCTTCACAGCCTTGACTACACAGAAACCGCTGGAATATTTACGAGGCTTCTGGCTTGTGAAACAGAGCCTTCGGCTCAGGAGAGAGGGAAGGGATGTGGCACTTGTTAAGTACTTGCTACGTGTCTCACTGTGCAGGAAGCTTCCTGGCTCAGTAAAGGAATTGCCATTAACTGCATTTGGCTGGCTGGGACACTGAGGCCCTGAGATGGGCTGCATGGTGGCTGCATGGGGGTCTGAATGCAGGGATTGGGAGGCTAGCCCATCACCAGCCAGGCATAGGAGACCTCAGACAAGTACCTTAAATCTCCATTTTCTCATCTGTAAAATGGAGATTTTAAGAGGACCTACCACTGTTGTGAGGACTAGACAAAAGAATCCTCGTTGCACACTTAGCAGTGCCTAGCTTATGTTAAGTGCTCAATATTATCATTATTGGCCCAGTCACATCACACAGCTGGAAAGTGAAGAGGCTTGAGATGAAACCAAGGTCACTCGCTACCAAGGGCAACCCTCCAGGAGCTCACTGGACCCTCCTCTGTCCACCTTATGGCCAGTCACCCAGCTGCTCACGCCAGAAACCTCTCCCTCTCTCTCATCTTCACCAAGTCCTGGTATTCTCTCTTTAATAAATAACTCCTGAATTTCTTCTACCTTCATTATCCAGCTAGGGCCCTGACTCACCATCACCTCCCCTGATGGCAGCAATGGTTTCCTCTGTCTTGTCTCTGTACTGCAGCTAGAGGGGCCTTTTAATTAATTAATTAATTAATTAATGTAGAGACAGAGCCTCACTCTGTTGTCCCAGGCTAGAATGCCATGGTGTCAGCCTAGCTCACAGCAACCTCAAATTCTTGGTTTGAGCGATCCTCCTGCCTCAGCCTCCCGAGTAGCTGGGACTACAGATGCCCACCACAATGCCCAGCTAGGGGGGCAGAGAGGGCTCCCTCTGCTTAGAACACTCTCCCTCTCACCACCTCCACTGTCCTTCAGGGATCCCCCAGGCCTCTTCTCCTCCAGCTGAATGACTGCTCTTCTCATGGAAGACAGAGAAACTTGGGCTTTTACTCCAGGGTCCTTACCATGTGTGATCATGCATTCAGCTGTGTGCTGTTTACTAATGTCTGCTTACCCCTCCACTGCAATCTCCTGGAGACCAGGACTGGGTCTCTTGCTTACTTCTGCACTCCCAGCCCACTGCATGGCACTCAGGTTGAGTGAACACTTTGTTGGATGAAGGATTTCTGGTCCCTACTCAAATAGGGAGGAGCGGCCCACAATGCTGCCAGGCCAAACTACCCTGAAAAAAATGCCACTACTGTGTGGACTTGGCACCTCCCACCTCCAAGGACCACAGAAGGAAGGGCTGAGGAGCCCTGGCCAGGTAAGGGGACATCATGAACACAGCACTGACACTTGCTCGTTCCTTCCCAGTGACACAGTCCAGCCAGCCTCCGGTAGCTGAGCAGTGCCCAGTCAGTCACAGATGGCCTGTACAGTTCAAACCTGGCATGTCCAGGACTCTGGCCCCTCTGGCTCTCCTCTGTTCCAGGTTGGTTTTTTGTTTGTTTGTTTGTTTGTTTTTTTGAGACAAAGTCTCACTATGTTGCCCTTGGTAGAGTGCTGTGCTGTCACAGCTCATAGCAATCTCAAACCCTTGGGCTTAAGTGATTTTCTTGTCTCAGCCTCCCAAGTAGCTGGGACTACAGGTGCCCACCACAATGTCTGGCTATTTTTTTATTGCAGTTGTCACTGTTGTTTAGCAGGCCTGGGCCGGGTTCAAACCCTCCAGCCCCAGTGTATGTGACTGGCACCCTAACCACTGAGCTATAGACACCAAGCTGGTTCCAGGTTGCTTTTCCCATCACCACCTTCTTGGCCCAGAACCATCCTTTCATGTTATTCCTCTAGGGATAGCTTGCCACTGACCAGGCCTGAATGTTTACCCAAGGAAAGGAATTTCTGGTAGTGGAATTTTGAGCCTGGTGTAGTCTTGGCCAAGGGTAGAGGGCTGGGATCCCCCTCCCCCCCACTCCTTGGGCTTCCTGTCCCCATGAATACAGTTGATTTTCCTGGACCAGCCTCCAACTTCATGCTGGTCTAGGCCATCTTTCACCTGAGATCAACCACAAGGCTGGTACCTCATTTTTTCTTTTCTTCATACCTTTATTTATGTGCCATTCCGGTCCCCTGAAGTGCCTCCTTCTCTTCCTCTGCCACCGCTGTTTCTGCCTGTCGAATCCAACTATTTTCTTCAAGGTGAAGCTCAAAAGCCAGCCCTCTCTCCCATCTATCCTTTTTGATCTCTCAACCAGATATAACCTCTCCTTTTCCCAAATGCCCCCAAAGCACAGTGCAGTTAATCATCAATCATGTACGGCTTTGTCTACAGGATATTGGGGGACAAACAGCTACATCTGACAATGTCCTGCTACATCTGACATTCTAGAGTTTCAGTTCTTTATAACATGTGATACAAGTTTGAACAATGTTGAAAAGGATGTTGTTTGATACACAGTAGGTACATCAGTCTGTAAGTTCCTTGAGGGCATGGATTGTGTTCCACATCTTTGTTTCCCAGCATGGTTCCTACACATAATAAGTTCTCAATAAATGGTTCCGAACAGATGTTCACAGAAAAAGCTCTAATTTGTCACACCTACCATGTGCCAGGCACTGTGCTGAGCCCTGTCCATATGTAATCTCATAGTCAATCACTTTCTAAGATAGGCACTAATAGTCCCCATGTGTCTATTGTGACCACCGCTGTCTATACATTAATTGTTTTTTATTTTTTGTTTTTTTAGAGACAGAGTCCCCTCAGTCACCCTGGGGTAGAGTGCGGTGGTAGCAATCTTAAACTCCTGGGCTCAAGTGATCCCCCTACTTCAGCCTCCCAAGTACCTGGGACTACAGGCGCCCCCCACAATGCCTGGTTAGCTGTTCTATTTTTAGAGATTGAGTCCCACTTTGCTCAGGCTAATCTCGAACTCCTGAGCTCAGCTGATCCACACACCTTGGCCTCCCAGAAAGCAGGATTACAGGCATGAGCCACGGTGCCCAGCCTACATTAATGCTTGACGTGTAATAATAGATCCTCCAAAAAATTGGTTGAATAAATGAGTTAATTAGTGACTATCCATTTTACAGATGAGGAAACTGAAGCTCACAAAGGTTTAACAACTTGATAACATCATTCATGTAGTAACTGGGAAAGTCAGAATTTGCACTCAGATTGACCTGATTCCAAAGCCTGCATCCTTCACTACTGAACTCTATCAGGTGCAAGGGGGTAGGACAGTGTGCAGCAAGGCACGAGATACACAGCCTGAGCCTTTCTCCATCTGATGGAGAAGCAGGAACACACCCACAGCAGCACATGTGACAGTAGCAGAACCCGGGTCCTTTCCAGACATTAGGCACAGCAAGGGCCTACGGCAAGTGAGCATAATCCTGGACTAAAACATCAGTTTCTTGAAAACTCTAGGTTTATTCCATTCATCTAATCTGCAGAGGACCTAAACCAGGCTCACTAGGGAGAGAAATGATGGGGCTGAGAGCTTGTGGAATGTGAGGCTGGGGTGAGGAGCCTAGAAACTGGCTCTCCTGCTCTTAGAAAGGGACTGTTCTGGTCTCAGCTTCCAGCAAAGCCCAGGTGGGGAGCAAGGGGAAGGGAGAGAGAAAGGAAGAGGGAAGAACTGGAATGTGGCTTCACATCTTACCCAGCGATTCCTACAGCTGGGAAGAAGGGTGATTCAGGATGTTGGTGTTTGCCAAAGGCTTTGGCTTATGTCTCGTGTTTTGGAGACTGTCCCTGGGGCAGCATAGTGTGAAGGGGGCAGGGAGGCAGGAACAGAAATCCCAGCATAAAAGGTTGTGCAACCAGGTCATGGTTGATCAGTACAGGTGTGCTGAGTTCTTTGCTGTAGGGCTGTGGGGATTAGAGGGCTGCCATGGTTGAGCCCCAGGTATACCCAGAAGGGAGCAGCCTGATGCTTGAGCTCACCTGAAACAACCTACCTCCTGTGAGCCTCCCTGATAAACCTGCCTGCTGTGAGTGACTGAAGCTCCAGCCCTGGCTTCCAGCTCCCCCATCACTGGCCTCAAAAGCACAGGTTCTCTCTTTACCCAGGAGGGGGGAGGCAGAGAGTGGGGCAGGCTGGGTGTGTGGTTAACAGCGAGCATTTGGGGACAGGTGCCTAGATGGCTGATTCTGTCCACCTAGGAAATCTGAGAAGCTTCCGACTCCTCCCCGACTCCCAGCCTAAGTAAGTGATGTCACTGAAACTTTCTTGAGCTGATGGTGCCTGAGCTGGGGTCAAATGGACCCTTTTCACCCTCTTTTGCCCCCTCCCATCATGTCGTGTGACCTTGGATTAGTCATTCAATTTCTTTGGCCTTGTCCTTCCTCATCTGTAAAATGAGAACTTGCCTCTGTCCACACCTTTGGTCCCCTCCCCTCCCTGGCACTTGCTCCAAACAGAGCTGGCTGGCAACCAGAGCAGAACATGGAATGGGCTGGGCTGCCATGCCAGCCACAGTGTGGGCCTGCAAGGAAGTGACAGGAAATGCCTGGGGCCCAAACCTTCCTAGGCCCCTCTGGGAGCAGTCCTGAAAATACTGGCCCCCATGGTCTTTGAATCTCTTCACTCTCACTTAGCCTGGGCCTAAATGTTGAAGATGGTGAGGGGATTACCAGGGGAAGGACAGAACTTCCTTCTCTCTCCTGTTGCCACCTGGGAGCTGGTCATCCCCTTTTCTCTCCCTGACCTCACTGTTTGAGCCAAGGAGTCCCAACTCCCTGCAGCCAGCCCAGTCTGGGGGAACCAACTGCTCAACTCCATGGGCCAGGGCTGGAGTCCTGGGCAGGAAAGGGTATGGCCCTTCCCCAGAACACAGGGCATGGTGCCTCCTGGGACCGTACTTGGAAATGGCCCTGCCTGGGACCTCTCTCTTGGACACCAGAAGCCTCTAGCTGGATGTCCCACAGGACATCCTCAACTCAGCCTCATTCCACCTGAGTACATCAATTCTTCCTCCCTTTCATAATGGCACATAATGGACTCAGTGGGCAAACCTCCATCCCTTCTAATACCCCTTCTCCCTTTATCCCACGTCCAGCCTCGCCCCAAGTCCTGTTAGTCCTATCCCAAACTGTCCCTTCTCTACATCTTTTCTACCTCTTGCCTTTTTTTTTTTTTTTTTTTGTGAGAGAGAGAGAGAGAGTTTTTCTATGTTGCCCAGGCTGATCAACATAGAAAGAACTCCCGGACTTAAGCAACCCTCCTGCCTCAGTCTCCTGAGTTGCTAAGATGATTGCATTCAGCGCTTGTCTTAAATTATTAAACAGGAATAGAGCATTTGTTAGAAGGCTGGTTCTGTTCTAAGTGCAATCCACCACCTCAGCCTCTCAGAGTGCTAGGATTATAGGCATGAGCCATTGTGCCCAGCCTATCAAACTTTCTTCTCCTTATTTCAAAAAATACTATAATAAAAAAAACATACTATAATAACAAAAATTACTACAGCAGATCTCTCTGAAGTATGGCTTTGAACATGTCATTTTTCTTACTGTCCCCAGCTCCCCTCAGGTGCCCTTTCTCCAGCCTCCAGTCCACACCAGCATGCCCCCACCCTACCCCAGAATAGGTCACCCCCTTCCTGCACAGGGCTGAGTCTGAATGGACCTTATCCTCCTGGCTTTTAGTGTTGGTGTGTCACACAGAAACGGCATAGCAGATATGATGAATAACTGTGAAACTGAGCTGCCTTGGAGGGATAGAAATGACTTTATTTATTTGAGACAGAGTCTCACTATGTCACCCTTGGTAGAGTGCTGTGGCATCACAGCTCACAGCAACGTCAAGCTCTTGGGGCTTTTTTTTTTGGCCGGGGCTGGGTTTGAACCAACCACCTCCCGTATATGGGGCCAGCGCCCTACTCCTTGAGCCACAGGTGCCGCCAAGCTCTTGGGAGCTTAAGCAATTCTCTTGCTTCATCCTCCCAAGTAGCTGCTACTACAGGCACCCGCCACAATGCCCAGCTATTTTTGTTGTTGTTGTTGCAGTTGTCATTATTCTTTAGCTGGCCCGAGCCAGGCTGGAACCCACCAGCCTTGGCGTATGTGCCTGGCACCAAGCCGGAAATGAATTATTTTATTAAACAATATTGTAGAACCCTTAAGGCTAACACTAATAGCTAACGCCAGTGCTTATTATGTGCTGGACACTGTGTCAAACACTTTACATATGTCATGTGTATGTTACATTTAGTCCTCCCTCTGGTCCCATGAAGTTGGTACAATCCCTCATTTTACAAATGAAGAAAGGTGCCTCTGAGAAGGGAACTCATTTGCCCAGAATCAGACAGCTTTTAAGCTGAGGAGCTGGGACCTTGCTGCCTGCCTCTCTAGCTGTGCTTTTGATTACCCTGCTTAACTGCCTCCAGATGCCAGTGGAGTGTCACACAAGTATTTCAATATCTGGATAATGTTCAAAGACCACCTAATGGGGACATATATCTGATGGCAATGTAATAAAGTCCGACATCTGAAAAACATCATAGCACCGACAATGTCAAAATGTCTGAGGAAAGGGCGGGCATGGTGGCTCACGACTGTAATCCTAGCACTTTGGGAGGCCGAGGCGGGTGGATTGCCTGAGCTCAGGAGTTCCAGACCAGCCTGAACAAGACCAAGACCTCATCTCTAAAAATATCTGGGCATCATGGCGGGTGCCTATAGTCCCAGCAACTCAAAAGGCTGAGGCAAGAGGATTGCTTGAGCCCAAGAGTTTGAGGTTGCTGTGAGCTGTGAGCTATGATGCGACAGCACTCTACTGAGGGCAATAAAGTGAGACTCTGTGTCAAAAAAAAAAAAAAAGTCTGAGGAATACAAGGATTTTGAATAATCCTGTCCAAATTTTTATCAAGCTACTATATCTGTGCTAGGTGCTATTTTAACTAACAGGCGTAGAGCAATGACACACACCACCAAACTCCTCCCTGCATGTAGCTGATATTCTAGTGGGAGACACAGAGAGAGAACCAGAGAGTGAGACCTAAACAAAAAATGTATGTCCAAGGCAACAAACGCCACGGAAAAAATCAAGCTGGTTCCGGAAAAAGGAACTGTCTGATAGGCTGGGTGGGGGTATGTTGGTGGCCTTGCTACCTTGTATAAGATCAGGAAGACCTGCCCTCTCAGGTGATGACTGAGCAAAGCAGTGAAGGGAGGGTGAGCCCTGCAGTGATCTGTAGGTATTCCAGGCAGAAGACACAGCATGTGCCAAGGCCCTGAGCTCAGAGCATTCTTGGCCCCGTCAAGGCACAGCCAAATGGCCTGTGTGGCTGGAGCAGAGCAAATGGGGAGAAAAGGGACAGGAGAAATTCCCAAACATAAAAATTGTGAGGCCTACAGAAAATCTCTGTGTGATGCCACATGTCTGGGAAATATTATTAGCTACAATTTATTAAGTGTATTTCACATGCCTGGCACTGTAGTCAGTCCTGCTGACCTAAAAACTGTTACAGGCAGGATCGTTAGAATCTAAGTGGGGGATAGACAAGAAAACTTCAGTGTCATTTGGCAGGTGCTCCATCAGGGTGCTATAAAACCATAGAATAGGAACATCTAACCCCACATAGGGGGCCAGAGAGCTTCCTGGAGGAAGTAGCACTTGAGCTGTCAAACAGAGAAGAAAACATCTCCAGAATGCAGACGCAGAGTGGGAAATAGGCTAGAACCTAGAACAGTGGGGTGAAGCTTCAGCAGTGGTGGGGGACAGGGGCCAGCTTGCTGGAGGAAGGTCTCATGTCTGCAGGGGCTGAGAGAGCCTCTGGACATGGAGGTCCAGGCTTGAGCCATGTCTGGGAAATTATTGGTTATAGAATAGTGGGAAAGGGCAAGAAGAAGTGGAAGAAAGGCTGGCACAGTGGCTCAAGCCTGTTATGGGAGCTAGCACTATGGGAGGCCAAGGAAGGTGGACTGCTTGATTTTTAAGACCAGCCTGAGCAAAAGCAAGATTTTATCTCTACTAAAAAGAGAAAAACTAGCCATGTGTGGAGGTATGTGCCTGTAGTCTCAGCTACTCCGGAAGCTGAGGCAGGAGGATCACTTGAGTTTGAGGTTGCTGTGAGCATCATGACATAAATGCACTCCAGCTGGGTCAACAGCAGGAGACTCCGTCTAAAAAAAAGTAGAATGAAGAATTTGATTTACTGCTCACCTAGGGCCCTGTTTTCTCATTGGTCTTTAGGTGGGTCTAGTTGGGAGATGGCAGGGAAGCAGAAAGTAAGTAGCCATCAGCACCTGCCCCAGGTCTTGGCTTCTCATTCCATCCCAGGAGGTTCAGATCTTTCTTTTAGGCAAATCTCTGAGTCTTTGGGCCAGCCTAAAATGTTCTTCCCCCCCACCCCCAGACATTCTGATAGGAGATTCCTTAGTTAATAATAACAAGTTGGATACTTGCGGCACTGGAGGTATTGAGTGCGTATTCACTCCCGTAACCTGTGCCTTACCATCAGTCTAGGTCAGGGCTTGCTCTCATTCTCCTTTTCATAGGTGATGCCGCAGCTCAGAGAGGTTAAGGGCCTTGCCAAGTCACACAGCCAGTGGGTGACTAAATTGGGACCTGAGCCCAGCTCTTGACATTACAAACCCCACAGTGATACTGTAGCAGCTGCAGAAAATGGGGCCTGGTGAGGACTGAGCCCCCAGGACAGGGCTGAGAAAAGGAGTGAAACTAGCTCTGGAGTGGAGGGAAGACGGAGACAGGGGTGATGTAGGCTGAGAGTGGAGGCAGGAAGAGAGCAGGACAGGGGGTTGGAGAGGCTTTGAGACAGAAGTAGAGATGTCTCTGTCCCAGCAGAGTTGAAAAACAGAAGCTGCATTCTCCCAGCCCACGGTTTTCTGTGAGACAAGCAGCTAGGACCTATTGTTTTATTTCACAGGTGACAAAAGGGAGGCAAGGAGAGGTGGCTACCTGGCATGCCCAGGGCCCATAGGAACGTGGAGCCCGGGTCCCTGTTAGAAGCAGGCAGTGTAGACAAGACGTCCGGGACTGTTTCCACTCTACCATAGATGATGAAATAAGAGGAGTTGGAGATGGAAACAGAAATCAGGGCCAAGTCCAAAGAGAGAGGGGAAAAGGTAGAGGCCCCAGCAGGCGGCCGAGATAGTGTAGAGATAGATGGTGGAGCAATAAGGTCTGGCCACCCAGCTCTGGTTACAGCAGGCAGCTCAGCTGGTCGGTGTCGCCGAGTCCTCTCACCCCTCCCCCGCCCCCGCGGACCCGTCCACTTCGGCCACTCCGCAGCGCGGCACCACGCTCTGGGGTCCCGGGGGGAAGGGCTGAGCAACCCGCGCAGGGTGCGGGCGGAGGCGGGGGCGGCGCGGCCTCCTCCCCCTGGGCTCGCGAATCCGCAGCGTCCTCCGCAGCATCCTCCCAGGCCCGGCCCCCTCCCCCCCGCGCCCGGGTGGTACGCTCCGGTCCGCCTGGCCCGGCTGCAGTGGATGTTGCTAGAACCCACGCGGAGGAAGGAAGAGACGCAGGCAGGCTGCGGTGACCCAAGCGCCCGCCCCTGCCTCAGGGACCCCCGCCCCGAGACGGCACCATGACCCAGGGAAAGGTACCGGTATCTCCCCCGCCTGCACCATCCTCCATCCTCTGGCTCCCCGTCTCCCTGTCATACTAAGCAAACTCTCTGGACCACTATAAGCATCCTCCTCTAGCTCTAGTGCAAAGGTTCTCTGTGGTCCTTGCTGGAGTCAGAGGACCAAAAGGCCCACTTCCGGCCCACGGACTCGCCTCTCCCCCCATGTCTCCCTTCCACCCCACTCCTTGGCTTCACAAGACTCTTAAGGGGTGCCCAGGCCCACTTGAGCGAGCCTGGGTGTCTGGAGTGAGTGTGAGTGGTTTGTGTGTGTTGAGTGTGTGTGCACCAGGGTGAGCCCTGAGTCCAACGCTCTGGTCCAACGCTCCAATCCCAAACCCAACGACTTTACATTCATCTTCCACATCATCTGCAGAACCTCCATCCCCTGCCTCATTATTTCTCATGCGGACATTTGGATATGTTCCTTATGGTTGGGGGTTACTATGGCAACCCTGCATCAGGATGCTCGAATTTTCGTTTTGGTTTTGGCCAGGCATGGGACTGAATGAGATTGGATAAAACATTTTTTTTTTTTCTTCCAGTTTTAGGCCTGAATTGCAGGGGAGGGCTGGGGCAGAGACTTGGCTTGGCTATAGGGTTATGTAACATCAATAGCCTGTGGAATTATACAACCACTAGGGCCTGGGGTAAGGGGGGAGGGCCGTCTGGCCCTCTGTTTGGAGGTGCTAAGGATTGGGCAGAGCAAACAGGAGAAGGACCTCCCCACCCTCTCCCTTCTATGTCTCAGATGAGCCTCAGAGCCAATGGCATCCTTCCCTGGTCCCTCAGACCCTCCTTTCCTTGTTTTTAAGCTCTTCAGGCCTCAAAATGATGTCATTGGGTGATACCACCTCCTGTCATTTGTCAACCCTCACTTGGGAATGCCCTATGTGTGGGGGATGTGGGGGGCAGGGCCCAGGCAGGGCCCGAATGGCATGGTGGGGGCTGAAATGAGGGCATGATCCTTCTGATCTGGGTGATCAGAGGGGGAGGAAAGCATTTCCACAGGCCCGGGTGCTGAATCCCTTCCTCCAGGAGGCCCGAGGAGTATGGTGAACATGGAGCCCACCCCCTCTGCCGGGCCTCTCCTTCCACTCCCCACCCCCACAGTCACCATTTATCCCACTGACTGCTCCCTGTCCTGACTGAATGCACTACCCCTGCCTCCTCAGCCCCTTGCCCCCCACTCACTCCCAGGCTTTCTGGGGGATAGACATTACCCCTCCAGTCCAGTGGTCCTGGGCCCAAGATAGGAACCAGAAATCTTGTGGCACTTGCCGGTCCCTGGGCTGCCTCCTCTAGAGTCCCCCTGCCAACAAAGAACTCTGCATCCTCCTCAGTGGCCCTTCAGGTCAACACATTCTCTTGGGAACCAGACCTAAATCTCATCTTCTGAGGTCCAGTCCCTTTGTTGCTGTTTCAGTTTTCACACCACCCCCTCCACCCAAATCCTTCCTTCTTTGGCTCTGTCACTCAGGCCCTCCCAGCTCATATTCTCTCACCAAAGCTAAACATGTATGTTGGGGGGGGGGGGTAAGAGACATTCCTGAGTGTAATTGGACTTGAGTTTTAAACCTGCCTTGAGTAGAATATAAATGTCCTAACACAATAACTAAGAAAATGCGGTGAAGGCTACGTTAACCAGTTTGATGAAAATATTTCAAATGGTATATAAAACCAGCACATTGTACCCCATGATTGTACACAGCTATGATTTAATTTAAAAAAAACCTGCCTTGAGCATATTTTCCTCAGAGCCTCAATTTCCTCAATTATTCATTCAAGGAAGGGACTAAATGTCTTTCACGGTCTCTTTCAGCAAGGACATTCTGTAATTCTGTGTAGTTTTGGGGAAAGGCTGAGGTTCCAATAGTATTAGGCCAGCCCAGGACCCTTACCCAAGGACCTCTTGCTTTCTTCCACCCTATAGGACCCCTCCTCTTTTCCCCCCTTCCCTCCCTTTTACCTTCCTGTTGTCTTTCTGTCCCCCATCTCTACTCTATGTCATTTCCAGCCCATCAGAAGGAGGCCTTCCCAGTGGATGGTGCTAGGCCCTGTAGCCCAGTGGGCCTACACTGTGTAACTCTGTGATCTTGGCCGAGTCATTCTTCCTCTCTGATCCTCAGTTCCCTCATTTTAAAACAGGGGTTAAAATACAACTAGCAAGTGTCAGGAAGATTAAATGAAAGAACTTTTCATTCAGTAGTATTTTTGAGGGGTTACTATGTGCCAGGCCCTTTCCTGAGTCCCAGGGAAATATTGGAACTATAGAGGCCCCATCCCTGACCTAGGGACAGTAACAACCAGTATTGAGCACTCCTAAGAATTTTCTCCTTTCTCAGTTCTTACCCTGGATTCACTGTGTGCTTCTGGCTTGCCCCGATCCTCCTGGAGCCCAGTTCTCCCATCTATAAAATCGGGACATTCTTGTCTACATTCCTGCCCTTCCCAGTGCAGGTGACAAAGGACCATGGAAGTTGCAGGAATTGAGGGGCTAGTGAGGAGGAGTTGCAAGACTCTCTTTCCCTAGTGACCATCTCTCTCTGCCTCTACTCTGCAGGTCTCCGTGGCTAACAAGGCCCCCGGGACTGAGGGGCAGCAGCAGGTGAATGGTGAGAAGAAGGAGGCTCCAGCAGTGCCCTCTGCCCCACCCTCCTATGAGGAGGCCACCTTGGGGGAGGGGCTGAAGGCAGGGGCCTTCCCCCCGGCTCCTACAGCTGTGCCTCTCCACCCAAGCTGGGCCTATGTGGACCCCAGTAAGTCTTTCAGTTCCTGCAAGCTCGACCATCAGGGGCATAGTGGACCCAGGAAGAAGTTATCAAAAAAGAGATAGACTGTGTGGTTATTGTATGAAATGTGTTGTGAAAAGCCTAGGATTTAGAGAACTGTTCTGAGGGTAAGTCAAAGAGGAATTGCATGAAAAGAATAAGAGATACAATGTCTGCAGTCAGAATGCTCCCAAATAGGAAAAGCGATTTCTTTTCAGGTCTCTGTGCTAGGGCAAATGGAGGGGACAGATGGGGAAGAAAAGAAAAGCCTGAGGCTATTTTAGAAAGGCCTTCCTAGAAGAAGGTGATGCAGAGAAGAGCCAGAGTGTACTGAGGAAGGGGCAGGGTGGGGTGCCACTGGCCGCAGCCTTTGCTGGGTCTGGCCCCTTCTGAGTGGGGGTGCATTGTTTACATGGTGGCTGATCTAAAACCTCAGGGGAACAGGTCCCAGCAGAGGCCCCAGTATTGTCTGGGGATCTGCCTCACTGATCACTCTGTATCTTTCTTCCCTTTCCCAAGCTTGGCTAGGGGGGAAGGACGTGTGTGGGGAAGGTACATGGATGCTAGCCTCAGTGTCCCTTGCAGCCAGGCACATTCACCTGAGTTGATGCCAGTTCCTTGTACACCAAGGATCGCATCTGGCGGGAGCTCCTCTGTTGGGTTGAGCAGCCTATGGGAGCTTTGCCTCAGGACTGGAACATACAGTTTCCCACAAGTCTCTCTAGCCTCCCCCAGCAGTCCCTCCCCCACTTAATCACACCACTCCCAGCAGAATTCTAGAAGGGATCTCAGGGACAATACCCCAGACAGAGGTTCTGTTAGTAGGGAGTGGCCACCATGGTCCGCACCTCCCGCTACAACCCCCCTGGGTCCAGATCCCTGAAGACTCACCCCAGTGTGACCTACTGGAAGGTCAATAAAGGTCTGATGGTTGTAGGCCCCCTCTTGCCGCCCTATAGGAGAGACTGCTTTCCCTCTCCTTTTCTCTTCATCTATGGCCTGGTCATTGGCAGGAGATGTGGATGGAACATGAAGAAGTAGAGGATAAGAGGGTGAGGGTCTGCATGCCCCAGGTTTACAAGGGATCCACCTCTCCTTCCCTTCCTCATTTCCCATATTTTGGTTGTCAGCACTGGCTGCCTTAAGGAACATGTTCCAAGGAACTGTTGAGGCAGGGAGGCAGCTTCTTTCAGACAGCTGTGACAGACTAAATTTACCAAGTGTGTGTCAGCCAGTATCCAGCTCAGAGCTTATTCTGGGAGATGCATTGATCTATGAGACCGACGGGGATCCCTGCCCTCAGGGAGCTGACTGTGTAGACATGTAAATGGGTGATTACCACACAGTGACACTAATGCAGTGAAAGAGACCTGGACACCTCATCTAACCTGTCTGACAGTCAAGGAGGGCTTTCTGGAAGAAGGGGTATCCGCAGAGTCCTAAAGGATGGGCATGAGTTGACCTGGGAAAGAGATAGAGAAATAAGCATTTAAAGCTGGAAGGTTGGGGGGGGGCTTGGTAAGTTCCCATATATGGGGTACCACGTTGGGGTATGTGTATGTGGGTGAAGGACTCAACTGCAACTCACTTTGGATTTTACCTTACAAATGCGAATACTGTGGTACATAGCCTTATATTAACCTGAAAATTTAAAAGCAGGAAGTAAATGTATTTCCAGGAAAAAAAAAAAAAAGCAAGGAGAGTAGAACATGTAGGGGCCTAGAAACAAGTGAACACAATGGCTGAAAAAATACACTCAGGCTGAGAAAAGTGGGAGGGAGGAATGTGCAGTGGAGGTTCCCACTCGAGGCTGGGCAGGCTTGGTTAAAGAACTCAAACTTAACTGAAGGGCAGTAGAGAGCCACTGAAGAGCTCGATGACACGGTCAATGTTGAAAGACCAAGGCCAAATGGACGCTATTGCTGGGGGAGGGGAGATCAGGGAGACCTGATGGGGAACAGAGTGGACACATTTGAGGACTTGGAAATTGCCCAGACAAGGGGCACAGGTTGTTATATGAGGTTGTGTAGTCAAAGGCTCAGGATTTGGAGGACTGTGCTGAGAATGGCTGTCCCTTTTGTGATCCTTAGCCACAAGGAAACCAGGGGATCCAGGGAGGAGGAGCACAATAGGGAAGACACCTGCAGGGGTGGAGGGGAAAGGAGGGGAGATCACAGTTTTTTCCCAGAACGTAGGCAGGAAAAGCAAGAATTGACCAGGGATAGACATCTGGGAGTGGATTGGAATGGGCTGGGGTGTGGTGTTTGACAGTGGGGCTGGGGAGAAAAACTTCAGCAGGTCCTTAGAGTCAGAATGACTAAAAGGCAGCTCTGAGCAGGTGAGCATGGGGGCAGCATTTCTATGTATGGGGAGCCCTCATGTCCTCCACCTGCCCCCCAGGCAGCACCTCTGGCTATGACAACGCTTATCCCACCGGAGAACATGAGCTCTTCACCACCTTCAGCTGGGATGACCAGAAAGTTCGCCGAGTCTTCATCAGAAAGGTAACCGCCTCTCTCCAGCTCTCTGGGACTGGGAGCTCAGTACGGGGAGCCCCCGGAGAGGCTCCTGGCCCAGCCCTTGGCCTGCAGAAGCTACCTTCACCTTCTCCTGTGGTCCCAGCCAGCAGCACCTACTTCCTCAGGAACTGCTTCCTCAGCTTTCACCCCAGCACCCCGCCATACTTAAACACATTATCTCCTCTTTCCCCAGATGCGTGGGGTCCCTTCTGTGGCCGTGGGCTCTGAAGCATCTTCATTCTCCTTTTGCCTTGTCCTGGCTACATTTCAGTGGCCCCCAAAAGGGAGGGTGGAATGTGTGGGATGTGGGTCTGGAGAGCTGATTGAGTCACCGGGAGGCTGGGGTCTCCCTGAGCCTGTCTGGCCTCAAACAGGGTTCACCAAGCTGAGTGGACCCCCTCTTACCCCCAGGTCTATACTATCCTACTGATTCAGCTGCTGGTGACTCTGGGTGTTGTGGCTCTGTTTACCTTTTGGTGAGTTGGTACCTCCCAGGGGTGGCTGTGGCCAAGCTGGGGGCAGGGGAACCCAAATTCAGACCTCTCTTGGAATGTCAGCCTGTAGGGATTTGTGTGGGGTGGGGACATCCTCGAGTTGGGGAAGAACCTTATGAAAACCCAGGGTGAGGAGTCCTCCATCCAGTGTGCAGTGGCCCTGGGATGCCTCTGGGCCTGCAGGTGTCTGTGTGGCAGTCATTCCTCTCCCATCCACTAGCTGCACATCCCCAAGCACCACAGGTCTCAGCCTGGGACTCCCCCAGCCCACAGGGACTGCGTCCCTCCTTCTCCCTCTCAGTTCCTGTGAACTGTGGGCGAGGGGGGGGGGCAGAGCAGATGTTGAACCAGAAATCAAGACCTGGGGTCAATTCTGACTCTCTTTTTTTCTCCCTTCTCTTCAGTGACCCTGTTAAGGACTATGTCCAGGCCAACCCGGGCTGGTACTGGGCATCCTAGTGAGTATACCCCCCTCCCAGAGAGGGAAGTGGTAGGAGGAGGGTATCTCTGTTAATAGGCCGCAAGTCCTGGCTTCCACCTCCCATGAGGACTGTCCTCACAGATCCCCTCCAGCCCTACTCCATTCTGCTGGCTTCAGTGCATGGCCAGAAGGACCTTTCAAGGGTGTTTAGATCCAATGGGGCAGAGTGGAGATAGGGGTAGGTTCTGGTGCTGGCACAAATTGGGAAGTGTGAGGTGGGGGTCCATGGTTGGAGAGACCCAGACCTTGGTCCTAAGGGAAGGGGGAAGCTGGAACACCTTGGCCCATATTAATGATAATGTTGCCACTCTTGTGTTGTTACTAGTGCTTATGAATCATAATAGCTACCACTTAAAGAATGCCTAATAAGGGCTGGGCATTGTTCTCTGTGCTTGATATATAGTATTGCATTCTATCCTCAAATCTTCTAGGTATGATTACCTTAGAAAACTAAGATTCAGAGAGGTTGAGTAATTTGCCCAAGGTCACACAGCTAGTCAATAGTAGAGGTGGATTCAAACCCGGAATTCAGGTTAAGGTTTATGCTCTTAATGTCCCGGTTTGGCAGGTTCCCTTCAGCCTCCTGAACACTTTAAAGAACATGGCAGATAACTTGGGAGAAGTTTGGAGGTGTAGGTGATTCTGACCTGCTTTCTGGGTAATTAAGGAGTCATTCTGGATAATTCCAGGCCAGAACCACCATGGGGCTCAAAGTAGAACTGTTTTCACCATGGTCTGTTTCCTTCAGTTCCCCTCCGCCCCAATAGTGAGCCCAGCCCTGTATAGTGGCTATGGGGGATGCTTCTGCAGGGGAAGGCAGTGGGTGGTACAAGGCATCATGGGACATTCAGAGAGGAGTGGAGCAAAGGGGTGAGTCCAGTGCACCAGAGCAGGTAGCCCACATCAGGGGATTTCCCCTCAAAGGCTGAGTCAAGACAGTATTCCCAGGAGAGGAGAGGCTTAAGCAAAAGCATAGGAGTGAGAATGCATGTTACCTTTGCTAAATTAAGACCTAGAGTGGCAGAGGGCTGGCAGGCCACCTGCAGGGAAATTCTGAGGTATCTCAGACGGCAGTGGGACTTGGGGGGCTGAGGTTGTGACCACCTGGCCAAAGAGCTTGCACACGAAGAAAAAAAAAAAAAAAAAAGAGCTTGCACACGGCAGTTATCTCAGACCTATTCCTGAATAGGTACCTGGTGGGGAGATGGGCTCTGCCCAAAGTCCCTTGACCACTCTGAGCCCAGAGCAGTCTCAGAGCTGGGCCTGGAGTTAACACCAGCCTGCCAAGGATGACAGGAAGGAGACTCCTCGTGGTCACCAGGGCTCATCAGAGAAGGGGAGTTGGCTCTTCAAATTGAAGGTTCCAGGGGAGGAGATATTCATACCCAGAGCATTTCCTAGGGCCCAGGACACAGGACCTGTCTGCAGACCAGGCGGGGAGGCATGTATCTTGGGGGAGCCAGGAGACACTGTATGGTGAAGCTAATGAGGCACCTGGGACTGCCACCCATGTGGTGAGTTGGCATGACTCCCGGCACATAAGCACCTCCTGGCAGCCTCCGGCCCCTGGGAACTTGGGATGGAGTCCTTAGGCTCTTCCCTCTCTAAGCCTTCTGTGGAGGGTCTGTGGAACTCTGGGACCTGAGCAGGTGGTGGCAAAGGGACAGCTCAGGAATGAGCAGGCTCAGGAGGTGGAGGCAGAATCCACTCCATGGAGGAGGGGGGAGGAATTGAGAAGGGTGACGTGTGAAACTCTGACCTCTGACAAGTGAGATTTGGAGTCCTCATTAACCCCTCCAGGCATAAAACAGAGATGCCCTCTCTGGCATGGTAAGGTGCAGTTGGGGTCCACGTGGGTGTGGACTGTTTTTCAGGGGGCTCTCACAAAAGTTAAAGGTGCTTGGAAGCTGTCTGCCCTGCTCCTTCCCCAATCCCCAACCCTCTCCATCCTGCTGCACTCTACCTCCTGTCTGAGTCCTGGGCTCTTGATGGCTCTGTCCTAGTCTCTTCCTTTTGGAACAATAGCAATAAAAATCAGACAGCTGTCTCTGTGTAGAGCACTGTGTTAAGAACTTTACAACTATTTTTCATTTGATCCCTACCAGGCAGATACTGTTATTATCCTCATCTTAACAAATGAAGAAATTGAAGTTGGGCGGTGCCTGTGGCTCAAGAAGTAGGGCGCTGGCCCCACATAATGGGGGTGGGGGATGGCGGGTTCAAGCCCAGCCCCGGGCAAAACTGCAAAAAAAAAAAAAAAAAAAAAAAAGAAAGAAAGAAATTGAGGTTGAGAGGTTATTGCATTCTGAGCAGCACAGCCAGGGAAGAAACCCAGGTCTTTCTGATAGTGAAACCTAAGCACTTGCTTTCTGTGTTCTGCCGCCTCCTTAGGGCTCTGGTCTGGGTCCTAAAGCAGGACAAGCTGCGAGAGGGCATTGGGTTTGGACAGGGGCCTGTACCTGAGCCCTGTCCTGACATCTGTAAATAGACTGGTTCCTGCCCAGGCCCTGGGGCTTGATCCGACACATTAATCAGTGGTTCTCTCTCTCACTTCTGTG
>CAUYPK010045648.1:27500-32050 GCA_963574355.1 Loris lydekkerianus
AGGCTGTAGGCCAGGCCACACCCAAGGGGAACTGCTCGCACACACTGTCCTTCCTAGGACCATTACGCAGATGGAAGAGGGGGTCCAGGCAGGCAGGGAACCTTGGCCTAGGGCCCTCTCCTCATGCACTCAGGCGGGCAGTGACTCCAGGACCTGGCCAGGTGGATGGGGGAAGTGAGAGATGGTGGGGAGCAAGGTGACTCCTCTTAAGTTGTAGCTTAAAGGCCTTAGACTCATGACTGTAGCTACCTGAGAACCACCTCCAGGCCCCAGTATGAGCCCCTCCCCACTCCCACTCCCACCTCTTCAAAATCCTTCTAACATGATTTTAAGTCTGAGCATTTTGAGAAGGGGAGAGCCCAGAAGAAAGGCCAGGGAAACTGAGCAGGGAGGACCCCGGGAGAGGGATAGGGTTGAAGCCAGAGGTCAGGAGATCAGGTCTTGGCAGAGAGGGTGGGCCTGTGAGGAGGGCTGGGAGAGACCAGAGCCCTGCCCGGAAGCTGAACCTTGGGCCTGCGGTTCCCAGCTACTACAACACCACATCTGTGCTGCTGTGCTTGGGCATCACGGCCCTCGTCTGCCTCTCAGTCACCGTCTTCAGCTTCCAGACCAAGGTCAGCTCTGGCACCTGTAGGCAGAGATGCCGGCCTGAGGCTGAGCAGGGGAAGGCAAATGGGGTGGGGGTTTCCATGCTTGGACCCAGGGCTGGGGACAGGTAAAGTGGGTCAAGGTCCCCTGGAGGCAAGGAGGAGGAGGGTGGGTTCTAGGGTTGAGCACAGACTATGGCCTGCTGCATGGGCTCAGCCTGTAGTTGGGGACCCCAGGGACCCCTGCCTCTCCGTGCAGGCCTGAGGGGCCCAGGAGCCAACCCTGTCTTTTCCCCACAGTTTGACTTCACGTCCTGCCAGGGTGTGCTCTTCGTGCTGCTCATGACACTTTTCTTCAGCGGACTCATCCTAGCCATCCTCCTGCCCTTCCAATATGTAAGTCTCTGGGTCCCCCAGAAAGCCCCTGGGGAACTGGTCCAAGGGTGCTTTTCCCTCCTACACTCTCCAGGGAAGGCCCGGTACCAAAGCCTCACAGTGTGCCATCCTGTTGGCCCCTCCTGGCACCTGTCCCAGGCGTGTTGGCAGTATAAGCAAACAAGGAGGTTTTTCTTGGCAGGCCTGGGTACCTACCTGGCTCCAGGAGCCACATCCGGCTTCCCTTCCTCATCCCTCTGTAGGCTGAGGGACAGCATGGAGCATTTAAACCCTGGGGGCAGGGAGGGAAGCACTGGGGCTCCCTGGGGCCCACCAAGCCCAGAGAGGCCTTGAGGCAGGGGCTTCTGCAGCTCTTGAGGAACCAGCCAAGTCCAAAGAGGTGGAATCTGGCTAGCCAGGCAAGTGAGAGGTGGGGCGGGGGGCCCAGAGTATCCTCAAGTCCATCAGAGCATCCACAGGCCAGTGGCCACATCGCAGCCTGTTAGAGGTCCTGCCCTGGGGAAATCCAGCAGGGACTCTAGAGGCACCCAAGTCACTGCATGTGGAGAAGGGAGCAGATGAGGGGGGTCACAGGAGGACCTTCAGATTTGAATCCTGGGACCCAGAGATGAAGCTGTTGGACCCCTGCTGGGGGCTCAGTGCTTATCCCTGCCCTCCCTGCTGCAGTCCCCTTTGGGGTACATGGTCCCCCTTTGCCCCTTTTCTGCTGGGGTTGGGAGCAGTATTCCCCACTCCCCCCCCCCCCATCCTGCCCAGCCCCAGCTGTGGGGCACTTGGCACCCAGTCCAGGACATTGGAATTGATTCTGGCATTTTCTTGGCTTTTCCTAGGATCCTGTTGATGAAGGGAGGGGCCAGAGCTGGCCTTTGGGCCCTCTGTGTATCTAGGATGGGGAGTGTTACAGGAAGGGGCCATGGAACTTCAAAGAACCTTTTATTGACCCAAGTCTGGCTGATGGGATACCTTTGTTTCCAGGAATCTTTTGGGGGAGGGTTCCACAGCAGGCCTGGCTAGGATGGCACCTCTGTGGTACTTCTACACGTAGCTGGGTGCCCCTGAGACCCGCAGGGAGATCTAGGGAAGCAGAGGTTGAGAGGGAGTCTGCTCCAGCCTTTGCAGACAAGCTCGCCATTCGGGGCTGGCAGAGACTCCAGACGGCACCCTCACCACACTCCCGAGTTCAAATCCTTGTCCCCTTCCACTGGAGCCCCTTGGCCCCAAGGCAGAGCTAGGGAGCTCCCAGACAGAGGGATGGGCAGACCCCCATACTGGATAGGGATGAGCACTCAGAGAGTCAGGAGCAACCTGGAGTAAGACCCAGGCTAGGAGGATGATAGGGTCCCATCAGGATGATTCATGCTCTGCCAGCCTGAGCCTGGGGCTTTGTGTTGAGGGAGGAGACACCAGGTTGATGGGGAGCCCCCCCACCCCTGCTGGTGCCTCCATGATTACTCTTATCCTAGGGTTCCCTTTATCCACCCTGAGCACACAGAGAATCAAAGGGATCCTCTCAGTCCTGGGGCATCTTAGGGAACGCTGAGGAGCACACCCTTCATTTCTCTGGATTGAGCCCTCCCTCCTCCTGCTCCGCCCACTGCCCCTTCTCATCATCCTTAAGCCCATTTTGCCTCTGCCCACAGGTGCCCTGGCTCCACGCAGTCTACGCAGCACTGGGAGCAGGCGTGTTTACATTGGTGAGTGTGGCCCAGCTTCCTAGGGTCCGCCTTCTCAGCCTTTCCTACACTCCTGTCTTCCTCACTGTCCCCTCTGAACCCTTCAGAGCACATGTGGGCAGGGCTAGGCTGTACTCTGGGAGTTCAATCTGGTCTTTAAGACAGTTCAGCGTCCTTAGACGGGAAGGAAGGCTGTATTAGCAGGATGGAAGCTGCAGACAGAGGTGCCCCTTTCCCTGGAGAGGGTCCCGTCCACGTGGACCAAGTTGGTAGTTGCTCCCCCAGGGTTAACCTAGGAAGGCTTCTTGGAGGTAAGGAGACTCCAGGTACCCTGTGAGAGAGAATTTTTTAGATCAAGCTGCTGCTTTGCTCGGTTTTCACAGAACTGCAAGTGATATGATGGTCCTATCATGATAACAATAATATCGAATATTTATTGAGCACCTAATTCCACTCTGCAAGCTCTCCATATGCATTTAATCCTCACCATAGATCTACAAGATCAACTCTACTGTTAGTAGGTCAAGAGGAAAAATTGAAGCTCAGAGATACCAAGTAACACACCCAAGGTCATACCTCATCCTGGGAAGTGGTGGGTCCAAATTGGGAACCTGGACAGTCTGGCTCCAGAGTCCCACTTGGGGTCTGAGGCTAGGCTGGGAGTGGCTGGAAGCAGATGCCCAGGAGACAAGAGGTGACCAGGGACAGACACATGCCCAAAGTAGCCCAACTCAGGCCTTTTGCTCAGGTGTACTTCAGGTACCAGTACTGACAGTGGTACAGAATCCACCAAGGTAGGCAACACATCTTGTGAAGGCACTCAAGGCGAGCATTCATTGCCAATGGAAGCAGTGACCGGACTCCCTTGTCCCTTATAGGGTGTTCAGCTCAACTCAGTGAGCAGAGTTCCTGGCTTAGTCACAGGTTCCCGAGGCTTATGGGTGACATGTGAGGAAGCTGAGATGGGGAAAAGACTGGGAGTCAGAACTGTAAGCAGAGGTTTTGGGGGGTTTGGATAGAGATCAAGCCAAGAGTGGAGTTTGCATTCATCCTTTCCACAGGTCCTTAGTGACCACCTGCTGTGTGCAGGGTACTGTGCTGTGCACCCAGATGCCACTGTCAGCAGGAAGCACACCTGCATGCCACACAGAAGCACATGGCCCCAGCTGGGGTTGGAGTCTGAGGGCTGGTAGGGACTAACAAGGGATCTAGTGAAACCCCAAGCCCTCTTCTTAGAGATGAGAAAACTGGATTCCAGAGAGTTAAGTGATTTGTCCAAGATAATGGCAATCAACTAAGTGTGACCTTGGCCAAGATAACTGGCAAGATAATGGCAAATCAACTAAGTGTGACCTTGGCCAAGACTAGGGTTCCAACTTAACCAGTCTACCTGGAATCTTCCTATTTTCAGCACTGAGAGTCACACTTCTCAGGGAAGCCCTACCTCCGAGGCAAGCTGGCATGGTTGGAAATCCTAAGGCACTAACTTATCTTGGCTGCTGGACCAATGAATGCTCTTCCCTCCCCGCATTAGTTTCTAAAGAAAAAGTTTCCTTTGAAGGGATGGGGTGGGAAATTGGACCCTGATGTTAGAAAGAGGAAGGCCCATTCAGGAGAGTGAGCTCCGGTAAGGCAGTATCTGAAGGTCTTAGAAGGCAGCATTTGGGTGGAGCCTGTGGCTCAGTGAGTAGGGTGCCTGCCCCATATGCCGAGGGTGGCGGGTTCAAACCCAGCCCCCGCTGAACTGCAACCAAAAAATAGCCGGGCGTTGTGGCGGGCGCCTGTAGTCCCAGCTGCTAGGGAGGCTGAGGCAGGAGAATCGCGGAAGCCCAAGAGCTGGAGGTTGCTGTGAGTCCTGTGACGTCACGGCACTCCACCGAGGGCGGTAAAGTGA
>CAUYPK010045651.1:0-51814 GCA_963574355.1 Loris lydekkerianus
CAGTTGAACACTTTTGGACCTATAAACCCTATTCCCAATACAACTTACAGCTTCCTCACTACATTTTTCAAAGAAATTAGTAAGGTGTTTCCAGATGAATTCATTCATTTGGGAGGAGACGAAGTAGATTTTAACTGTTGGTAAGATGATTCTTTATAACCCTGATTTAAAAAAAAAAAAAGGCTGCATTTGAAATAGGTGTCTCTGGTTCTAAGGGTTTAAACTGGGAAATAGAGCTGCTGAGATAGTGGGCTTTTGTGCAGTGTACATTTGGGGGGTATGAAAAAGTAAAAGCTTTGTAAGGAGAATCAAAATGCAGAAGAAAATGGTCAAAAAAAAAAAAAAAGATGACCATGAAATGAGAACATCTTTAGTGAAAGGGCAATGATTAATTGGGGAAGATTTTTTTAGTAAAAATCCTCTTTGTAAATAGCTTTAGGTGGAGGAGAAGAGGATAGGGTTAAGAATACCTTTTATACAAGAAATCAGCTTCTGGAAAAAAGTTATTTGTGATGGAAAATTAATAAAACTCAATTAAATTTTTATGTTTTTATTCCCTAAAAACTAATAGTTTTTAAGCATGTACAACTGATATTAAGGATGTCTCCTCCTTTAAATAATAGATTGGGCATATCAAACTTTTAATGAAATTTCAACCCGTTTTTGTTTAAGGGAGTCAAATCCAAACATACGAGATTTTATGAAGCAAAAAGGCTTTGGTGAAGATTTCAGAAAACTGGAATCTTTCTATATTCAAAAGTAAGTTTTAGAAAACCTACTTCTCTGTATTTCATCCATGCTTTTTGTAAAAGTCTAAGCTATGTTTTTAGTACTGTGCTTTACTTTTTCAAAGTTTAAGCTATTAAGTGCTCTGCTTATTTTCTCTCTACCTTGCTAAAGTACAGATGTGAAAAATTACTAAAGAAGGAAGTAATATCCATGGCTTTCCTTAAATTGGTAACATAATGACTAAGTATTTTGCAATAAGTGAAATATAGGAATGCAGTCATCTGTTCTAAGCCCTGGCGACCCTATGCAGTCTTCACCACCACCCAGCCCTGGAACTCATTCCTTTCTGTCAATTCCAGGTGCTTGTCTTATGCTCTGTATCTGTGCTTTCCGATAAGGTAGCCAGAGCCACATGGGGCTGTATTTAAATTAATTAAAACTAAAGAAAGTTATAAATTCAGTTCCTCAGTTGCATTAGCCATATGTCAAGTGTTCAAAAGCCAAATGGGGCTAGTGGCTACCATATTGGAAAGTACATAATATACAGCATTTGCCTCAATGCAGAGAGCTATACAGGACAGTGTTGCTCTATACTAGGGTTAGCAAACTCTTTCCATGAAGGTCACACAGTAAATACTTTAGGCTTCAGGGGCCACATACAGTTGCACATCTCTCTGTTTTACTAAACCATGCTATACAAACGTAACAGATCTCTGCTCATGCACCGTGCAAAAACGGCTGCAGTCTACCAACTGTTGCTCTTTGCCATTCATTTGGCAAGCCCAGATTTCAGCATTTTCCTATTCAAGTTTTTGTGTGATGGATTCTAATTTTATTTACCTGCAGAGCACCCAGCGTTGTCTAAATACCTGTTAAGTATTTGTGGACTGATTATCAGCAACTGTTGAATGTTATTTAAGTGATATGACAGCACAGATTATGGTTTCATTACTCTAAAATGGCCACAAAATCATCAGAGGTTGCTGTTAGTACAACTGCATATGTGTTGTCTGCCGACTCAACTCGGGGCCCCTCCTTCCTACTCAGGGGCATGCTTAAGCTCATTTATTCCAGCAAATGACCATTAAACCACAAAACTAAGTCAGGTTATGTACTATATGCTAGAAAGAAGGAACACTTGGGCCAATACCCAACTAGAGTAGGTTCTGCTATAAAGCTGTGTTGCACTGAAGGGTGCCTCTCAACATTGCAAGTAATCATTGGCAGAAAACATGCATGTTTTAGAACTTTTGATCTGAAATAACATTGTAATTTTTTGCGATGCTAGGCTTTTGGATATTATTGCAACCATAAACAAGAGATCCATTGTCTGGCAAGAGGTTTTTGATGATAAAGTGAAGGTGAGAATTGTGAAGATTGCATCTGACTCTGATAATATAAGACTTAATGCTGCCTTCTCATCTTTCCTTTCTCTCCTCCTCCCCCACTATCTTATTGTTTATCACCAACAGAAGTACTTCAAAATAAATTTTTTCAGACGGTAAGAACAAATGAGTCTTTATTGCTATTAAGATAGTTTTGTAGTAAGTAAAACTGTCTATAACAGTCTACTATGTAAAATTTAAATCACAAGTCTCCTAGTATATGTCTACTATATTTACATAGTGTTTTTTCCTATGATATAGTCAGAATTCTTAATTTTCCGTGGAGCAATTGGGAATTTATAAGCTAGTAGTATTACCTTTCCAGAGGTATTAGTGACAATCTCAGAGTTCCCAAGTAAGTAAAACTTAGTGTGGTAGAAATGACTGAATGTAAATCCTAGCCCTATTTCGTTCTGCACCTACGTGGTATCACATACAAGCCAAAGTTAAATATCAAACTGTAAGGTGGATGAAACTTCTAATTTGAAGTTCCTACAATGAATAAAGTATGGCATTAAATCAGCAGGAAAGAGGAAAATGTACATATGTTTTTTCATGAATCTTTTCCTACCTATAATGCCTTAAACTTTTGATTTGTCTACAGTATTTGCCAGACTTAATAACAGGTATTAACAATTTGTAACTTTTACAGCTTCAGCAAGGCACAATAGTTGAAGTGTGGAAAAACTCTGGGTATTTTGAAGAAATGAGTAAAATCACAACATCTGGCTTTCCTGTAATCCTTTCTGCCCCCTGGTACTTAGATTTGATAAGTTATGGACAAGACTGGAAAAAGTACTATGCTGTGGAACCTCTTAATTTTGTGGGTAAGTGAGCAACCATCATTACCCTAGTTAGTTTTCTTCCCTAACTTCTGATCCAGGAACTCCTCACCTAGATATTACCTACTAACTACCCTCCCTTTAATGTTTGACCCTTGGTTTTGTGTATTTAAATAAAGAAAAACTCAGTATCATTTTAAACTCTGTGAAAGAAACCATATACCGTATATACTCGAGTATAAGCTGAGCTTTTTCCGGCACAAAATTTGTGCCGAAAAACCCAAACATGGCACAAATTTTGTGCCGGAAAAAACTCGGCTTATACTCGAGTATATACGGTACTTGCCTAAACACAAGAACTTCTTCAAAAGTAGATGCCCTTAGATGTCACTGTCTGTTTAAAAGCTGTTTGACTGCTTAACCTTGAATGTCCTCTTCTGAACTCTCTGCAGTATAAGACACCTAAGCAAAGCTAATGTCTAAAATTTAAATCATAAGTCTCCTAGGCAATTAAGTGGATTCCAGGCTGTGTAGTCATAGGGTTCTGAGGAGTAGGCATCCCCGGAGAAGGGGGTGACAGGAGGGAATGTCTCAGAGAGCTTCAGGCTTTCAGACCCCTTTCATAGAAAACTGTTCTAGGTCAGGCACATCAGCTTACACCTCTAATCCAAGCACTCTAAGAGGCTCAGGTGTGAGGATTGTTTGAGGCCAGAAGTTTGAGACCAGTCTGGGCAACATGGAGACTGTCTGTACAAGAAAAAAAAAAGAGCTCTACTTTGTTCAGTTTTTGTCTATCAATCCTTAGTATAAAGTTTTCTTTGAAAAAGGTTTTTTTATTTCAGAATATTATGGGGATTGCTCTTTAGCCATTTTAATTTACATAATTTCAAAACTTTAAGAATTTCAAGCTGTAGGTCTAATAAAAACTGATACAATTTTCCCTAGCACATGTTTTATGAAAAAGTCATAATTATTGTAAAAATAAAAAAAGTAGTAGGTCCTCAGGGCTTTTTGTTTGTAAATATGAAGCGGTAGAAACTAAAGGCTGGCATGTGATGGTCATGGTCCATTAAAAACAAAAACCTAGCACTCCTTGTATTCTCTGGCATCCTAGGGAAAAAGTGGTTTCTGGTATCCAAAATAAAATAGTATTTTTAATCTATGATGCTAACCATAGGTTGGGGTGAAAATAAAGTTTACCACCTTTTTTTTTGCCACAACCATGAACACCTCCCAAGTCCCTGTGAACCACAGGAGAGAAATGTCACCTCTGGGCCCAGGATAAAGATAGGAGGAGGAATTAGCACTGCCTCTTTGTGTAAGCCTAGAACTGCAACTGCTTAACTTGTATCAATTCAATGATTTTACTGTAGGTACACAGACACAGAAAAAACTTGTCCTTGGTGGAGAAGCTTGTCTATGGGGAGAATATGTGGATGCAACTAACCTTACTCCAAGATTATGGTATGAAATTTAAATGGTAATATTTAAGTTAAAAACTAAGGTGTCTTAGCTTTCCTTCTCCATCTAAGTAGGAAAGCATTATGAATTCCAAGCATATGCTTCAGACACTTACTTAAGAAAACATGAATCTTAACTGCTTTGAGGGCTTTGTGGTTTTAAATTTTAGGCCTCGAGCAAGTGCCGTTGGTGAGAGACTTTGGAGTCCCCAAAATGTCAAAGATGTGAATGATGCCTACAACAGACTAACGCAGCACCGCTGCAGAATGCTCAGGTGAGGTACTTCTCAGGCCAGGATACTGTGCATAAGCCCTGTGGGAGTGTTAACCACCTTATTCAGTGTTAGCTAGTTTCCTTTTTTTTTTTTAAATTAAATGTTTGTTGCATAATTAGTAATTAGGAGAAACTCGTAATTATTTTTTATAGGTAAGAGAATAATACTATAAAAAGATCTATTTGGACTTAAGACTTTTATAGACAAAGAATCTAGTAAGCTGACTGCTCGAGGGACATAACAAACCCTCAGAGATCCTTAACATAAGGAACGAGGTCTACAGCACTAATGTACATAAGGTGCACGTCTGGTCTGTGAAAATTAGGTCAACTTAAGGTGGTCAGCTGTGGAGGTTCTACTGTATGTAGAATTGTGAAATTTAGAACTCTTTTTGCCTTAAATCCCTTTAGCAATCCTGAGTGATTTTGCCTTTTGGGTAATTTAAGTCAGATGAGTCCTAGCAATCTAATACATCTTTATTCACATCTGTCTACAGACGTGGAATAGCTGCACAACCTCTTTACACCGGACATTGCAACTATGAAGAAAACATGTGAAATGAGCTGAAACCAACATAGGAAGGGGAAAGGCCCCAGTGCTGTGTTACAATCAACTTGATTTTGAAATCATGTAAATTAAGATGTTACTTTTTGAATATAATCTATTGATTAAACCTCTTATTTTATATTACATATAGAAATCTAGCATCTTTCTTGTGAGAGCAGCTTATAATCGATACATTCCAAATGGCTGAGTCGTAGTTAATAACTTCACCCAGACTAACAACATGATTCAGGTACTTTATATGTTAGAGCACGTTTCTCATTATAAATGGGCAGCTCCAGTGCCAGTTCTCAAGCTGTATCTTTTATTTAGTTCTTTGAATGTACAGAAACAGTAACTTGTGCAATAGTTAAAGCAATGAAAATTATTCTCACGAAAAACGAAGTAGTCCTCACCAAGGACCTAAAATGTCTAGGTCAAGCCACTCTTCCGGTTAAGCAGTGTGCTCTGGTCTTGGGGATTCATTGCTTGATAAGAAGATAGTTCTAAGGCAAAAGTAGCCGTGCCTGATGTTAGCGTTCGAAGCACTGTTGAATAACCCTAGTCAAAATAACGTGAGTCATTTATCCCATCAAGTTTAAGCCTCACATCTCTCTTCCTCCTGGTATCTTTTGATTTTCATCTTATCAGGGAAAGATGATGATGTCACTTGTGGCTTAGCCATACCACTTCCACCAAACAAATTACTTAATCTTTTTTTTTTTTTTTGAGACAGAGTCGCCCTTGGTAGAGTGCCATGATGTCACAGCTCACAGCAAGCTCAAATTCTTGGGCTTAAGTGATTCTCCTGCCTCAGCCTCCCAGGTAGCTGGGACTACAGGTGCCTGCCACAATGCCCGGCTATTTTTTTTGTTGAAGTTGTCATTGTTGTTTTAGCTGGCTTGGGCCAAGTTCAAACCTGGTTCCCTCGGTGTATGTGCCTGTCACCGTAACCACTGTGCTGAGCCCATTTGATCATTTTTTTCAGGAGAAAATGGTTAAATATATATATATAGTGGAATACAGAAAATAGTAATGCAGGTGTGCCACAGATGTATTCTGTGGTCCTGGCATTTGGTAAGATGACTGCCCTTCATACTAATTTGGTACCCAGGGGCCTGCCCATCCTAGAGCAGAAGAGGATGCTGGGGGAGCTTAGAATGGCAGAAGACAAATGCTTGGAAGGAAAAAATGGTCATTTACTTTGGTGCCACATTTTGATAAGGCACACCTCAGCCTTTTGTGGTCCTAGGATCGGAAGTAACCTCCTGAAATGCTGTAATTCCTGGATTTCTTCAATAATTTAAATCCAAAGTCCTCACTGTTCCTGAATGATTGAAACTTAACATGTATTTCCTAAATAAAAACTGGATGCTTCTTTCAGGTTATTGTCTACCTTCACTTAGAATATATATCCTGAATTTGAAAAGTACGTTTCAGTCACAAAATACTTACCATCATTTCTGCTAAGGGAACAAATCCAATAACAACTCTGTTGTCCTGGCGAGTCTGGATTTCCTTAATATTTCCTCTTCTTTGTGCAAGGTCTGCCAGGACAGGGCTGAGATAATCTCTAGTTACTGTAACCTCGATTTTCATCAGAGGCTCTAAAACTTGCTTATCAGCTTTCTTCAGAGCCTAAAGAAATTAAAAAATGTCAACCCTTCTTTCATAAATAAGAACATAAAAACCGCGGGTACTCTTAAGCCTAGGGCTCTAGCTTGCTTTAACTGTATGAAGATAATGTTTTATAGAAGTCAAGAGTTTTCATTATTTGCTTATACATGCATAACAAGTGTGTCCAGATCTCTTGTATGCGTCCAGGGAGCCCAGGCTTTATTATACACAGCACCTGGAACGTGTGGCCAGAGTCAAAGAAAACCGTCGCCCCCCTTTCAAAGATTCACTTCTTCATACTTAAACCTCATGCTTCTGTTCCTGATGTTGATAGTTACAGTCCATGCCACATGCCAAAGAGAACAATAAAAAAGGGAAATAAAGGAAAGACCTTTAATAAAAACCTAATGTAATAAGGTAGTTGAAACTCATTACTTAAAGTAAACCCTTTTTGCATAATTGTTTTAATCTTAAGATTTCAAAGGCCAAGAACATAAAGAAAATGAAAACTGAAAATGTCTTTTGGAATAAAATAATAGAGTGGGGAAAGGCAAAATTAAGAGGAAAGCTGCTATAACTAAGAAAAAAGTTACATTCTGTGAAACTAAATAGGACAAATTGTGCTCACAGAAGTATTATTAGTTCTCTTTTCACATTGATTACCATTCCTTGAATGTTAAAATCAATTTCAGGAGAAACTTTAAATATTACTTGAATTTACATGGATAGAGGTAGAGCATATTCTTCTTAGTAAAGTATCTCAGTACTTTTATGAAACCAATTTATAATCACTCAAGCTTTCATGTGAAAGATAAATCACTACTATAGGATGTAGGAGGAAAGAGGAGGAGGATGGGAGGGAGGGAGAGGTGAGGTTTGCTGGAGGGAGGGTAAACGGTAGGACCACACCTATGGAGCACATTGCAAGGGTACATGTCAAATCTACTACTTATAGAATATAAATGTCTTAACACAATAATTAAATGACGTGAAACCCTATATTAACTAATTTGATCTAAGCATTCCAAATTATATATAAAATCAGCACACTGTACCCCATAAATGCATTAATGTATACATGATCTATGTGTATATGACTTAATTAAAAAAAATAGCAATAAAAATAAAAATTACTTGAAGGTGAATGTCTCAACAACATAATCATGACTACTTTGGAGGTGGTATTTCTAACTACACTCTTAAGTGAACAATATTTAAATAATTTTACTTTCAAAACAGGTTTATTTTAAAATCAAAGCTTTTTAAGAAATATGAATTTAAACTCAAGAGTTATAAAATTGGGCCTTAAGTCAGGGGCTTACAGTATTTACATTAACTTTACAATTATGAATTCAAATAAAACTATAGAAAATTAAGTCTCAAACATAGTGCAAGTATTAGAAAATGTTTATAAAGGCAAGTGTTATAATGTAAAATCACTCACCTACAACACTAGGTAATTCAATACTGAGAAGAATGCATGGAATCAGCATTCAGCACACTCAACTCCTGGAGTCAATCCAGCTCTGCCCAGGACACTCGAGGACATCCCCCCAGATAACCACACCACACCCACAGTGCTTCATGCTTTAAGAAGGCAAAATGCTTACCCCGAATTTGTTACTCATTGGGACTTACCTGGTTTCAATAGTCCTTGACTAAGGCAATCTTATTTGAATAAATATGAAATCCAAAATTGGAACCAATATTAGACTTTTCAATGATTACAGTCCATCTTGAGCCAGGTTAAGCTCAGATCTGTCCTCTACTCAAACCTACCCAGCTTGCCTCTAATGGCTATGTGTCTGGGATGGGGAAACAGAAATGACAATAAACTTGCCGCTTTGCTTAAATATGAGAATATTTCAATAGTAATCAGTAATACACAGTAATTTCTAAGATCCTTTTTCAAATGAAAACTTGGTGATTAAGAAATCAAAGACTGTCTATGCTAAGAACTTTCATTGACCACTAGGCTCAGGAGGCAAAGACAAAAGGCAAAGCTCTGTAGGCACAGCTCTCTGCAAGATCTGTGGCAGTATACTCAATAGAGTCACCATAAAGCAATAAGGATTAGGATAATTCTATACCTTTTGTATACATCTTGAGACACAGGCAGAAATCATAGTTGTGGAGGTACCAGGATGAATTATCAGGGAATGTAAAGAAATTGCCACATCTTGTACTGGGGATCCAAGCAATGGTCCTACACGGGGAAAAAATTGTATCATACTATGACTTAGTATGTAGTGAATAGTGACTGACAAGTACAAAGAAATGGAGAGAAAACACTTTCATATCTTTTTATGAAGAAGATTGAAACAAAATGGAATATAAGGAGTGATTAAATAATTGAGCATTGCTAATGTTTACTCTTAAAGTATCTTACCCTGGAGGCACACACTGTGAATTCCGTTTTCAATGGCCTCTTGGGAGGCCCTCAAAAGGTCTTCACTAACACTCTGAGCATACTCAATCACTGGTGTAGCAGACGATGTTTCAGCTGGCCTTGCTTCTACTTCAACGGTCACAAGATGCCGTTTGTCTCCTAAAGTTCTATCTAAGGTATCTATAAACAAACAAATGGAATATGATACGTCAGAGATTCGTTCTGGAAAGGTAATTGGTAAAATTATAATCAGCAAACTCAAGGTCTGACAGAAGATAAAGTGGGAGACAATATTAATAATGCCAATAAATACAGCACAAAAAATCAGAGTGAACAGCCCTACCACCAAGTCAGCTGCTTTCACATTTACCAAGGTAAAAACCTGCTCTGTATCACTTATTTCCTAATGTTAGCATGTGTCAAGGCACATGACATGAAGATAAGAGTCTGGCAATTAAGCTGGAGAACTTGCCACCATGTACTCACATTGGCACAGTAAGCATACAGTGGTGTATCAGTGTCTCATGGTCCTGTTCGTGTAGATGTGTGGCAACATCTTGCTGAGTGGCATTCATTTTTTTTTTTTTGTGTTTTTCTTTTTTTGAGACAGTCTCACTCTGTCACCCTGGGTAGAGTGCTGTGGCATCAACATAGCTCACAGCAACTTCAAACTCTTGGGTTCAAGCAATCCTCTTGCCTCGGCCTCCCAAGTAACTGAGACTACAGGTGTCTAGCTAACTTTATAATAATAAAGTTATATAATATAATATAACTTTATAGTAACTGAGACTAATATAATATAACTTTATAGTAACTGAGACTACATGCTAGCTAACTTTATATTTTTACTAGAGACAGTAGGCTCGGGCTGGTCTGGAACTCCTGAGCTCAGGCAATCCACCCACCTCGGCCTCCTAGAGTGCTAGGATTACAGGAGTGGGCCACCATGCCCCACCCTACTGCTTCTTTTTGACCTCTGGCAATTTCTGTAACATCCCAATCAGTTCAAAGTTTATAAAACTTAATTTATATTTTTCTAGCATTATCAGTTTTTCTAGATATACAGTCCGGAAATGGAACTCTTCATGTCATTTGCTCTGATAGTCTGCTTACTTTCTTCAAGGTTTTTCAAGTTTCAGTGAAACATAAACATTTGAACTTTTTTACAAACTATTAAAAGGCTTAAAAGTATCTAGTTATTCTAAACATAAATTTTATAATATTTTATAAACTTGTCTAGATTTTCTCCTTGAGAGTAAGTATTAATAGCAGTGACTGTTGGGCTCTTTTGCTTAAGGGAACCAATTACTATATCATATGTAGAAAAACTGAGTTGTTTCATCTGAGAATAGAAATATAAAAACTACTTTCTCAAAAATATATCAGCATAGGATCATCATAATTATCAACTAGTGTAATTGATTTTCCTACTTTTTCTTTACAGAGTAAAAATAACACATCAACTTTAAATTCTTACAATTGTTCTGATAATGAGGATTGGGAGGACCCATCTACTTCAATGGCTTATTCTATTCCATAACCATAGCAAATCACATTTGCTTGATGAGAGGGTCATCAAGGACACATTATGGGTGGTCCTGAAACAGGGCCTTCTGTACTCAAAACAAAAATACTTTACAAAACAAACACTAGAAGACACTAGTAACTACTGAACACTGCTCTAAGCAATTAGAGAGAAAGAGAATGAGACAGAGACAAAGAGAAATACAAAAACAGCAAGTCCTAAACGCTTTACTTTTTACCTGTGGCACGAACTGAGTTTAGGATGGTCTCTCGGTATGCTATCTGCAAAGGACCTAGGTAGGTCTCCAGTCCATATTCCCTCTTGATTCGATCATGAATAATTTCAATATGTAACTCCCCCATACCACATAGGATAGTCTGGTTACAAGAGGAGGAAAAGAAAACAAAAATTAAGGAAAAATTACATTTATCCCAAAACACTATATACTGATATTAATATATACTTAAGATACTTTTCATTATTTATAAACAGTTTCTTTTGCAATTTTCGGAGGAAGGCCTCCAACATCAAAACACTATTTTTTACCTTTCTGACTGGAATAATAAATCAATTGAAAGAAATTACGTGGCTATTCTCTCCTTCCATAATAACTGAATTATCTGCTGGGCAAGTGGCATCTAGCTAGGACTATGCTTCCCAATCATATAGCTGATTTCCAGCAATGCAAGATGAGTGTAATTGACACTGACAACTTCTGGGGTGTGCCTATAACAAAAATGTAGCCAAATGCCTGATACACTGTGGGTAAGTGCTACAGCTTATAAAGGGAGGGAATAACCTTTTCTCAACCAAATGGGCATTTTCTAATTGTCTTGAGTACCTTACATCTTTGAAAGCAGTCAAAACCCTCTAGACTAGCCTGAAAGTTCATAGGAAAAAAACTGACTTTCATGTTTTTTGAACCAATATTATTTTGGGTGCTTGTTAAACAGCCAAATCTGCTATAAACCAATAGAGACATGTGTATTTCTTTGTATTAACAAGAGTTATCCCTAAAGAAGGTCTCTGTATGAGAAAGAACATAACCCAAGGTGCCTATATTTGATCCACCTATTCATATGCCACCTGTGAAACCAAGTGTTAACTTTACCCAAAGAACTTTGGCCTTTGCTGTTGGCAACTGGGAGGTGATTTCTAGGCCCCTGGAATGTCCTGCTTGATATTATAAAAATATCTTTGTTTGCCTGGTATCTTTGTCTAATAATGTGATTTATGATGTGAGCTTGGAACATGCCATTATTAGCTCTGAGAAACAGGAGACTAAAGGTATAAGCCTGAACCTATGGGAGGGGCTGAAGACTAAAGGTCAACCACAGACAGTATATGATAACCCCAAATCTCTGGACACCAAAGGCTTGGGTGAACTTCCATAGTTAGCCATACTCTTTGCCAGGAGACTGATATGTCCCTAAGGATAAAAGAAGCTTTGCAAATGTTTACAACCTTCCCAGACTTTGTCCTATGCATCTCTTCTGTTGGCCAATTCTAATTTATATCCTTTTGCTGTAATAAAACTGTAATTATACTTGGCAAAGGATAGCTATACTTTAAAGTTGAGAAGCAATCTGAGAAAAGAGAAGGTTATAGAATAATATAAACAAAATGACTTGTTAACATGTATCTGTACATATATATTTGGGAAAAAACGTGTTGTACTGTGTAACACAGTACAGCAGAGCAGATGTTTAGGGGGAAAACCATGAAAGGCTATTAAGGTTTTTACAGTGATTACCTGTGCAGAATGGGATGGACGGAAAAGGGGTTAATTCTTTACTTTGTAGGCTTGTGCATCATTTGCTATTAAAAAGAAAATGTAGTGCCATTCTTAAAAATTACTTAAACTACAATTTTGTTTTAATTACTATTATTGTATCCTTCAGGATCAACTAAATTACTACTTCAAGTGGCTAGCATTTTAGAAAAATAAAATACTCCCTATTTCCAGATTAACTAAATCATTTTATCCTTTTTAAACTCAAATTTATAATCTTTTTAAGAAACTATTTCTAGGTGGCACCCGCAGCTCAGTGGGCAGGGCACCGGCAATATACACTGAGGCCAGCAGGTTCAAACCTAGCCCCAGCCACCTAAAACAATGACAACTACAACCAAAAAATATAACTGGGCATTGTGGGAGGCACCTGTAGTCCCAGCTGCTTGGGAGGCTGAGCCAAAAGAATTGCATAAGAGTTTGAGGTTGCTATGAACTATGATGCCACGGCACTTGGCCCCAGGGCAACAGCTTGAGACTGTCACCAAAAAAACAAAACAAAAAAAAAAACAAACTATTTCTGAAATCTCATATAAACTATACCCCACTCTCCTAAAAAAAGAGAATGCAGAATATAATTTAATCTTTTCTTGAATCAAGAATGTTTGCTCTTCTACTGTTATATTATACAGCACAATTCTGCACCTAGCCTCAAATGATTCCCCTGCTCCAGTTTCTAGAAGTGCTGGGATTCCAGACATGAGCCAGGGCTGGCCAGCACCTATTTGAGAACTCTGTAATCTATTACCTCTCTCCTATTAAGTTGGTGCAAAAGGGACTGCAGTTTTGAACCATAAATTTTAAGTCATTACAACTA
The DNA here is from genome assembly GCA_963574355.1 of Loris lydekkerianus. Lineage (NCBI taxonomy): Eukaryota > Metazoa > Chordata > Mammalia > Primates > Lorisidae > Loris > Loris lydekkerianus. The sequence goes on from CAUYPK010045651.1 coordinate 13,315, forward strand.
GGCTCAAATACATCTTCATTAATCAAAATAGGAACCATTATTATCAACACATCGTTGCCAATGAGAAGTAAGTTTTGTTTCTTCTTGTAGCATAAAAATCAGTGCTTCTGGATTCAAGGAACTCTTGGGAAGCATTTTCTGCATCCTGCTAATCATGCACGTGTTTTCCCTGCAACAAATTATTGAGATGCTTGAAAAAGTGGTTGTCAGTTGGCAAGAAGTCAGGTAAATATGGTGGATGAGGCAAAATTTCATAGCCCAATTCATTCAAGTTTTGACGTGTTGATTGTACAACATGCGGTCAGGCACTGTCATGGAGAATTGGGCCCTTTCTGTTGACCAGTGCCAGCTGCAGGCATTGCGGTCTTCAGTGCATCACAGATTTGCTGAGCAGACTTCTCAGATGTGATGGTTTTGCTGGGATTCAGAAAGCTGTCACAGATCAGACCAGGGACAGACCACCAAACAATGGTCATGAACTTTTTTTGGTGGCAGTTTGGCTTTGGGAAGTTCTTCAGAGGCTCCTCTTGGTCCAGCCACTGAGCAAGTCCCTGCAGGTTGCTGTATAAAATCCACCTTTCATTGTACATCTCAATCCGTTTGAGAAATGGCTCACTGTTGCATAGAGTATGAGAAGACGAAACTTAAAAATGACATCTGCTGGCCACATACACCGGAGCTGGCGGGCTGGAATCCAGCCCCGGCCTGCCAAACAACGACAACTACAACCAAAAAGTAGCCAAGCGTTGTGGCAGGCGCCTGTAGTCCCAGCTTCTTGGGAGGCTGAGGCAAGAGAATCGCTTAAGCCCAAGAGTTTGAGGCTGCTGTGAGCTGTGACGTCACAGCACTCTACTGGGAGAGACATGGCGAGACACTTGTTTCAAAAAAAAAAAAAAAAAAAAAAAAAGACATCTGCTCCAATTTCTGCTCAGCTCACGAGATACCCACTTATGAGGCTTCTTCTACCTTTGCAATTTGCTTCAAATGCTGAACAGTGGAATGGTCAAGGCTGAGTTTTTCAGCAACTTCTCATGTAGTTGTCAGAGGATCAGCTTGGATGACTACTCTCTCTTGGTCATTGTCAACTTCCGATGGCCGCCCCTGTACTCCTCACCTTCGCTGCACTGGTCTCCTTTGCACAACTTCCTGAACCACCACTGCACAGTACGTTCATCAGCAGTTCCTGGGCCAAACATGTTGTTGATGTTGCGAGTTGTCCCTGCTGCTTTATGACCCTTTTTTTTTTGAGACAGAGTCTCACATGCCCTCGGTAGAGTGCTATAGCTTCATAGCTCACAGCAACCTCCAACTGCTGGGCTTAGGCAATTCTCATGTCTCAGCCTCCCGAGTAGCTGGGACGACAGGTGCCTGCCACAATGCCCGGCTATAGCTTTATGACCCATTTTGAACTCGAATAAGAAAAATCTCTTCAATTTGCTTTTTGTCTTATATCATTTTATAGTCCAAAACAAATATAAGAAAAACAGCAAGTAATAAGTCATTAGCAAAAAAAAAAAAAAAAAAACCATAAGAAATGTACACTAAAATTATTTAAGAATGCATTCTAGTATCAAATGGCAAATTTCAACAATGCAAAAACTACAATTACTTTTGTACCAATCTATTATTTTTGGTATACACAAAGTGTAATTATATTAGGGAAGTAAGAAGAATTTGTTTATTGAGCTTGACAGTCAACATAAAAACCAGAAGTTTACATTATGAGAAAATTAAAAAAAAAAAACTTCTTCTTTCGGGGCAAAGACAAATCAATGTTTTAGATACAGGCACATGTGTAGACACACACACACACACACAAATGCCATTATAGGATCTGGGATTAAGTAATATACCTACTTGTCCAGAGTCAGGATCTACCTTCACTTTCAAACTGGGATCTTCACGCTGAAGGCATTTCAATGCATAATCCAAATCTATGGGATAAATAACTGTTACCTTTATATTCCATTTTAAAAATAACTTACTACATGCTGTAGTGGGGAAAACAGATGAACAAGCAAACAAATTCTGAGAAAGGAAATTTCAAGCAGCTTCAAGTGCTGTAGAGAATAAAACAAGGTGATGTAACAGCGATGGGAGTCTGCCTGAGACTGGGTGATTTGGAAAGGCCTCTTCAGGACGATTTTCCTGCAGCCTTGGGCTACGTGCGGACTTCTGGATCGTTTAGTGCAGCCTTCTGACGGAATCCAAATTTTATTGAACAAATCCTTTTAATGACAGTATTTGTTCTGGCTTGGAGCCCGTAGCTCAGTGACTAGGGCGCCAGCCACATACACCAAAGCTGGTGGGTTCGAGCCAAGCCCAGGCTTGCTAAAATAACAATGGCAACTGCAACCAAAAAATAACCAGGCATTGTGGAGGGCGCCTGTAGTCCCAGCTACTAGGGAGGCTGAGGCAAGAGAATCGCTTAAGCCCAAGAGTTTGAGGTGGCTGTGAGCTGTGAATACCATGGCACTCTACCAAGGGCAACATAGTGAACCTCTGTCTAAAAAAAAAAAAAAAAATTTGTTCTGTGAAGTTTGGACTTAGTCAAGGGCCTGCACTTGGGGATCCAGAGGGCCACATGTAGCCTGGAGGCTGCAGGCTCTCTACTCCTGACTTAGGTAAAGACAAATGAAAAAAGGAACCTATGAGCAAAATCCTGAATGAAAAGAATTACAGATAGAGACAAAGGCTGTATAAGGAACATTTTTCATTAACATTGGGAAAAACAGCAAGAAGGCCAGTAGCGAGAGATTGGTAGGCAAAAGGAAGAAGATTAGCAATGGATGAACAGGGATCCCGTCATGCAAGGTCTTATAGGCCATGGAGAGAGAAGTCTGGGTTTGCACTGGGAAGGTACTGAAGTGTTTTAAGAGGGGCAGTAACGTCAGTAGATTGTATTTTGCAAAGATCAGTCTAGGAGCTAACAAAAAATGCCTTCAGAAACACTGGCAAAATGACATCGTAAATAAAGAAATACTACTACAGGGTGTCCCAAAAGCTACCCCTAAAGTCTGTGGTATGATTATGGTAAGATGAATTATCACAACCCATTTGTGACTTACTGGGTGCTCATGAATCCACTGCTTGCTCTTTTCTTCAGCTATATTTTTATATTTATGAAACTTCTATCACCTTTCTTTTATAAGGGGGGGAGAACATCCTTATCAGTTAACTGATGGTATTAAAGTATCACTTTACTTTTAGGTAGCATATTTAATATATAAATATGTGAGTCATGAAAGTTTTGAAATACACAAAAAATCAAGAAATGTAAAATCCACACAAAGAAAAACAAATGAAGCCCTCCCAGCAACACCGATAAGCTGAGCAAGGTGAAACTCGCACAGGTGAATTAGAAAGGACGCTGTTGACTATGTTTCTTGAAAGTGAAATAATGGACCTTAACACTACTTCTTTTGTAATAATCCACGTACATTCTTATTTCCTCTACGGCAGTAATAAGTCACAAATTCATGTTCTCAGGATTTCTAACCTGCACTGTCCAAATGGTAACCAATAGCCATCAGTGGCTATCATTGATATGAAGTGACAGATGCTATAAATGTAAAAGACATGCCAGGTTTCAAAGAAGTATTATTTAAAAAAAGAATGTAAATACCTGAATACATTTTTATAATGATTACATGTTAAATTACATATGTGGATCACATTCTAATTCTATTGGACAAATACTATTCTAAATCCTTGAATCCCACTTTGAGATCCAAGAATCAGCACTGGAGCCTGATAGAAATGAAGAATCTTGGGTGCCAGACTGACTGTGTCCCAGTTTACACTTCATTAAGAATCTCAAGAGATGTGTATATATGCACATTCAAGGTTAAGAGGCAATTATTTTAGATAATACTTTTAAGCATTTAGAGATACTCAGAGTAATAATGCATAGGCCACTATGTTGCTTTTGTAATAAAGATATTTTTACTACAAAATAAACAAATTCAGCAAAAAATATTTATACTCTACCCTTCAAGGAGTTTACTGTGGTGAAAACACCCTGAGGGTGTCAACTGCTCTAAGAGGTCTATGGGATAAATACAACAGAAGCACAGAAAAAGAAACATGTGATTTTCACCAAGAAGTCTAAGTAGGGGAGCTCTGGGCAGTCCCTCCTCTCAGGAGCTCTAAGTTAATGTCTCTTAATGACATTAAGTTAGGACACTAAACATTCTCTCCTTAAAAGAGTTACAAGTCTGAGTATTCAGATATAAAACTGGCTGGTGCAATGTAACTGCAATCCTGAAATTCGAATTTAGGTGTTCACACTACATCTGAAATAGGAAATGTCTTTCAAATTTATTTATTTTTTTGAGACAGTCTCTCTCTGTCATCCTGGGGAAAGCTCAGGTGATGCACCTGCCTTGGCTTCCCAGAGTGCTGGGATTACAGGCCTGAGCCACCACTCCAGCCTTTTTTTTTTTTTTTTTTCCTTTTGTGGACACAAAGTCTTGTTCTGTCACCCTGGTTAGAGTATAGTAGTGTCATCATAGCTCACAGCAACCTCAAACTCCAAGGCTCAAACGATCTTCTTGCCTCAGCCTCCCAAGTAGCTGGGACTACAGGTGTGCACCACTATACCCAACTACTTTTTCTATTTTTAGTAAAGAAGAGGTCTTGCTCTTACTCAGGCTGGTCTCAAACTCCTGAGGCTCAAACAATCCACTTGCCTCAACCTCCAGAGTACTAGGATTACAAGCATGAACCACAATGCCTGGCCTCAAATATATTTCAAAAAGTCATGGGTTACTTTGTTTGGGCAGCCCTTAAGTGCCTGGTCACTCGTCAAATTACTACCTTGGTCACCTTTGATGTAAATGGGCAGCTAGATGCATCATTACCTGATCTTTCTCCATTAGAGTCAAGACTATACCTATATATAATGCTTACGCTTTGGGAGGCCAAAGCAGCAGGTTCACTTGAGGTCAGGAGTTTGCAACTATCCTGAGCAAGGGTTGAGACTCCCATTTCTACTAAAAATAGAAAAACTAGCTGGGTATGGTGGCACTACACCTATATTCCCAGCTACTCAGGAGGCTGAGGCAGAGGATCACTCGAGCCCAGGTATTTAAGGTTACATTGCGCTATGACACCACTGTACTCTAACCAGAGTGACAGAACAAGACTTTGTGTCCAAAAAAAAACAAAAAACAAAAAACAAACAAACGGCTGGAGTGGTGGCTCAGGCCTGTAATCCCAGCACTCTGGGAAGCCAATGTGGGTGTATCACCTGAGCTCAGCAGTTCAAGACCAGCCTGAGCAAGAACAAGACTCCATTTCTACTAAAATTAGAAGAAAATTGGCCAGGCTTGTGGCCGGCACCTGTAGTCCCAGCTACTTGGGAGGCTGAGGCAAGAGAATTGTTCAAGCCTAGGACTTTGAGATTGCTGTGAGCTATGACTTCAAGGCACTCTACTCAGGGTGACAGAGTGAGACTTTGTGTCAAAAAACAAAACAAAACAAAAAAAAAAACTATACATAGGGGGCCTCATGGTATTTTCCAACAACAGAAAAACTAAGCCAACAACTATTTTAATTTAAAAGCTGTTTCTCCACCAACTGTATAAGAAAAGACCCAGTTTCCTACAGTAGTAACCTGTCTTACATCTGAACTCAGATTTCTTTCATGTGAACTCCATCAGGGGAAGTAATGAACTGGAACCCTTCCTTGGCTAGGAATATTCCTTCCTTTATTCCCACTGGATCCTCAGAAAAACATGGGAGAAGCAATAAAGGTTACTTTTGTTTTTCCATAATCTTGAGTCCAGCTTGTTTGCAAGGGGGGAAAAAGGCTTCTAATGCTACCTCTAGAACTACAAGGTTTGTCCTTAAATAGACTAATACAAGAATTCAGTGAGGGCCTCACACAGTGGTAATGTTTGAGCTGAGACCTAACAGAAGAATAAACTTTTTTTTTTTTTTTTTAAATAGAGACTGAGTCTCACTTTATGGCCCTTTGGTAGAGTGCCGTGGCATCACACAGCTCACAGCAACCTCCAGCTCCTGGGCTTAAGCAATTCTCTTGCCTCAGGCTCCCGAGTAGCTGGGACTATAGGCGCCCGCCACAACGCCCGGCTATTTTTTTGTTGCAGTTTGGCCAGGGCTGGGTTTGAACCCATCACCCTCGGCATATGGGGCCAGCGCCACAGGTGCCGCCCCAGAAGAATAAACATTTTCCAGGCAAATAAGTTCAGGAGATACCATTATAATGCAAGAGTGAACAAATGAAAAGAAGTAACAACTCAAAAAGAACACAGCATCTGCAGGAAATCAGAACTACTTTACTGTGGGAGTGTACTCTAGTTGTTAGTCTAATTTTATTTTTGTTTGCATGAAAGAAGGTTCAAAAGGAAGGAGGAAGTTTCAAGAAATGAGGCCAGGCTGTGGCAAAGACCGGGAAAGCTTCTTCATGGTTCTGCCATTGCCTATCACTTAAAAGGCTGCGTTTACCAGACTTCCTTACAACTGGGTAGCTATACAGGTTTGTGCTGGCAATGACACATGAGAAATCTTAAGAGAGAGGGTGGTACATCTTCTTCTTCCCCCTTACTCCTTTCTGCTGTCAGGAACTCCAAAGTGATGCCCAAAGTTCCAGGAGTTTTTATAGGAGCTATGCTGCTTGGAGCATCAGGGCACAAAGACTGGAGCCTGGGTCCTGGTAACTTTGTGGAGCCACTCTTTTTGGCTACCAATTCTCTTTTACAAGAAAGAGAAAAAAATTCCCATCTTATTAAAACAATTGTTATGGGGGCAGGGTTCTGTGTAAGCAAATCGAATTGGAAATGATACAAATGGAATCATGGACTTTATATACCACGCTACAGAGTTCAGGCTTGTGCTATATAGGTAACGGGAACCCACTGAAGAATTTTAAGCTAATATGCTAAAGAACAAAGCATATAATTCTCAAAAGGTCAAATGATATTGGCCATAGTATATACATATCTTCACTGAGTTCTAAAGGTTGAGCAAACAAAGAAAAGCAAAGTAAAATAACACTTTTATACACGATGATGAGAAACTGAATGGGTCATATTGTCTAATCTAATATACCAGAAGGGCAGTTCTAAGGCCATGTAATTAGAATCTCATAGATAGCACTATAAAAAGGAGAGTAAGGAAGCATATTTGAGAAAATTGCTAAGATAGGAAAAGAATAAAGTATTGGAAAAAGCAAAAACATCTTAAATAAAAAACTAGACAAACCACAATAAAGTCAGATAAAATTTAACTCAATCACATAAATCTTTTGAGGTATATTGTAACTATTTTACATAAACTATCAGAACACTAATTAGTTGACACACCAAGACTGTTAATACCTGGCTGCTTAGCCACTGATGGGGGTTCTATGGTACAGAAGAAAACTGGGTCTGGAATCTCCACCCCAGCCAGTAAAATTCTCTCTGCTTCACTATTTTTCGTGTGCTGCTTTTCTCCTTCTCTTTTGGCTCTACGAGCTGCAGCTAATGCACTGGACTTGGACGAGACAATAGTGTCTCCAGTGGCAGTCTGCAAGAAAACAAGACAAGTTGGCCCCAAATAGGCCTTTGGCAAAGCACTCACCTTCCACCAACAGCTACAACATGAGAAAAATTTTAATGCGGCATTTTCTTTTCCATCAGAACTTAAAAGAGAAATAAAGTTACAAACCTTATTACAACTTTGGATAAGTAAAATTAATTTAACTTACATAAGAATTCTATCCAAAACACAGTTACAGATTTTAATAAATAATAAAATAAACACACATACACATCCAAAATCTATATGGCAAAACAATGTACCTTCCTAAATTTTCAATTATAATGACACAGGTAACACATCCATTATAATGTTTTAGTACCCATTAGAATTTATTATTATTTTATAGAACATTCTCTATCAACTAAAATACATAATTAAGCAGAATACCATGTGTTATTGCTGGCTTCCACGTACAACCCAGTTACTTTCTTTTTTTGTAAAGCCATAAATTCACTTTTAAACTTTTATATAATGAAGTTTTGTGCTGGTCTCCTTCTCTGTAAAAAGAGTCCTACTGAAGCAACAGTTCCAACATATTGGTACTGCTCCTTCAAATATGTACAAAGAGTTCCTCCTTCCTTCAAGAAGACAGAAGCCTTCAATGACAGAAGTTCAGTAACCAGACTATGGAAATTTTCTACTTAAGGATCTTGAAATTTGCAAATAAATGTTAAAAGTAACAATGTTTATCATAAATGCCTAATATATCAAAACTTAAAGAGAAAACTGTATTTGACTTATCCATATACTGGATAATGAAATATTCTTAGTTTTAACCCATCAAAAATAGACAACAGACACAGCATCAAGTATTTTCATCCATTCATCCTACAAATACTTATTGAGTGCTTACTACGTGCAAGCACTGATCTAAAGCAATGGACAAGAGATAAAAATCCTTGCCTTCACGGAGCCTTCATTAACAAAATACCTTTAGTTATTAAATGATCAGTTATTAAGTTTTGGCTTATGATTATCTTTCAAATGCTTTTTTAGAAAAATTTTTGTGAAACAATACATAAGCTAAAAATCTGTGTTATTTTCAAATATGAGTTCTGTCATAAAACCAACGTAGTACAAAAAGCATGAAATATCAACAAAAAGTTTTGGGGAAGGACGTGGCTAATGAACACACAGTATGTCGATGATGTGAGAAGTTCCATTCTGGCGATTTTAATCTTGAAAATGAGCCATGAGAGCATCCCAAGACCAATGTGGGTAAATGATGAGCTAAAAGCTGTAGTGGAAGTGAATCCATTTCAACCTACGTGTGAATTACCAGCAAGGTCTGACATTATTACTCCAACAATATTAGACCATTTAAAACAAATTGACAAGGTAAAGAAATTGATGATTTCTGCATGAATTAAACAAGCATCAGAAGAGAAATCATCTCAAAGCTTGCCTTTCTTTGCTGTCACGACATAAAAGTAAACGATTTCTATAGTGTATTGTTATGTGTGATAAAAATGGATTCTTTTTGATGATCAGAAGTGTCCAGCACAATACTTGGATAAAGATGAAGTGTTAAAACACAGTCCAAAACCAAATATTCATCAAACAAAGCTAATAGAGCCAGGCGCAGTGGCTCAGGTCTGTAATCCTAGCACTCTGGGAGGTCAAGGCCAGTGGAATGATTAAGCTCAGGAATTCAAGACCAGCCTAAGAGTGAGACCCTGTCTCTAAAAATAGCCTGGCACTGTGGGGGGTGCCTATAGTACTAGCTACTCAGGAGTCTGAGGGAAGATCACTTGAGCCCAAGAGTTTGAGGTTGCTATGAGCTATGACACCACAGCACTCTACCAAGGGTAACAAAGTGTCTATTTGGTGGTCCAGTACTGGTATTATCCACTACAGCTTCATGAAACCTGGGTACATCCATTATAGCAGATGTTTCTTGCAAACAGCTGACCAAATGATGAGGATGCTTGTAATTAAGCAGCCAAGATAGTAAAAAAAGATAGTCCAATTCTCTTGCGCAAATAATGCTGCTCAAACTAAAGAGGAACTTGGAAACTCTTGTCACCTACTGTATTCACCAGACCTTGCACCAACTAACTACTACTTCTTCCAGGGTTTGGACCACTTCTTACAAGGAACGAAATTAAATTCTCAACAAGCTATGGAAAATATCTTTCATCACCACTCTCCCCAGGCTTCTTCACTGCTGACATAAACAAGCTACTGTTAAGATGGCAAAACTGTATTGACAGTTAGGCACATACTCTGATTAGTGGTACTGCTTCTTCTTTGAGATATAATAAACACACCTTTGATTAGAAAATGGACATTTCATATTTAATGACCTAATATTTTACTTGCATTTAAACTTTGTCTTCCATAATTTAGTTTTCTATTAAATATATGAGATTCAACTATGTTGGTGAATTTGCCACAATATTATTTCACTATCGATGGATATTTGGATTGTTTCTGGGTTTTTGATATGACAAAATATCAATTTGTAGTTAAACATTTAAGCTGTGTTTAAGCCCTGGAGAAATTACTTTGTCACTTACGTGTTTAAGACCAACAGTCAAAGCAATATTACCAGCAGCCAGTGAAGGGATTTCTACGTGTTGGTCGGCAAATGGCAAAAGCAAACGACTTATTCTCTCCCTGTAAAACCATGATTTATATCAGCAGACATATTTTAAACAAAATTAGTACAGTTTCAGAAAGTAACTAAGCTTCTACTTACGTGCAATTTCCATTAATATTATGGATGGCTAACTGGGGTTTTATTGTGCCTGAGTAAATGCGCATAAAAACCAGGGGTCCTCGCTGCTTATCATGGAGAACTTTAAACGCCAGTGCACATAAATCATCCTTATACCACTGCCTATGAAATAAAGAAGACATTCCAGAAAGTTCTGTGAAATATACTTCCCATATTTCTATACACATCAGATCAGAATTACTGTAGAAACTTAACCTTAAAGTTCTCCAAATATCCCTCTTATCTTCTACAATAGTAGAGCTACTCAGAGCCACTAAATAACGTCATTACTATGCAACGTTGTTCCTCCATTGACTATTCAATGGGAGATCTTACCATTAATTCCTCAAAATTAAAAGAAACAGATTCTCTTATATTACCTCTATTTGCAAATCATTTCATTGTCAAAAGCTCTCTCCCCAAAAATTATACATGAGATCATATAACTTCTTAAGAAACTTCCACAGAGTAAACAAACAGGTACTTCCTAATTATAACTTTCACTCTCTCCCCCTTGGCTGTCCAACTGCACAACCATAAAAATCTACACTAAAAATTTGATCTTGTATACCTAGCCAACATTCTTAACAGAATGTTGTTTTCAAATTGATGTTCATTGATGGATTAGAAAGTTTGAATTTCTCTGAAACTGTTCAACTTTGTACATAGATGCATCTTTCTGAGGAGAGGCTCCATATTTCCATGTGTTTCAAATGAGGCCATAACTCAAAGTTAAGTTGAGAAATTCCATTTCTGTTATAGAACTTCTCCAATCTTGCTCTTATTCTCTGATTTTTACTTTACCAAATACTAGTTAGAGAGCTTACTATACACCAGGCATTGTTCTTTGTGCTTTATAAACATTTTTTATAGTGAAAAGCCATACCTTCTCAGCTCTACCTATGAACATAGCTGGTTACAAGACACAATGAAAAATGTTCTTTCAAGTCAAAATTACTACAGATATCATTTGAAATAATATCCTTTACCATTATTACTCAAAAACAGTAATTTATGAAACAAGGCCTACTTTTCATGAAACAAGGCCTCGTATTTGCCTACTTTTTTCTTCAATGGTGTAGGATTCTAATCTATGTGACTGCATACTTACAGAAATTCATAGTTGCGCTCTTCAGGCGAAGGTAAGTACATGGTAATAGCATCTAACAAGGGCTGTATACCTTTGTTTTTCAGGGCACTTCCACATAGCACAGGCACTGCTGTCCGAGCCAGTGTTACTCTGTGTACTGCAATCTGTAGCTACAAGGCAGAAATATAAATGAGCACTTATTTTGTGTGCAATATATTGGTCTCCACCAGAATCTCAGAATTAGAGGCCTCCTCCAACAACCCATGTACTCTTCATTATATTTCCATTATTCTCTATGGCTTTATCCTTTTTCTTTTTAACACTAATCACTACCTGGCATGTTAGATATTTATAGAGGAACTGGTCAAAAATAAAAAATACCAGAGGTGCCAGAAAAATATATACACATTTTAAGCAATGTTATGTATGTATTACTTTTGAAAACAGAACTGAATTATAGTAGCAATGTGTAGTATGACATTTACGTAAAAGACAGTGTTAATTAAGTGAATACTAGCATCACCACATGACAGGACTGTCAAAGAAAATAGAATTGTAACGAATTCCTATTAAAAATCAAAACAGATTTAGAAAAAATGTTCTGAGAAAATAATCATTGTAGTAATCTGAAAAGTCAGTAAGTTTAAAAATGAAAAAATAATCAAATGAATACAAACTTTCTACCAATGATTTCCCAGAAATGATCAGGGTGAAGAGAAAAAAGCTGCAGAGAATAAGCAATTAACTGAACCACAATGAGTACAAAGGATCCAAGTTCTAATTCTGTAAAGTATATACAATATATACAATTAGGCCTAATATATCCAATTAGGCTCAGCACCTGCAGCTCAGTGGCTAGGGCACCAGCCACATACACCGGAGCTGGTATGTTCGAATCCAGCCTGGGCCTGTCAAACAACAATGACAACTGCAACCAAAAAATAGCCAGGCATTGTGGCGAGCACCTGTAGTCTCAGCTACTTGGGAGGCTGAGGCAAGAGAATCACTTAAGCCCAAGAGTTTGAGGTTGCTGTGAACTATGCCACAGCACTCTACCCAGGGTGACAAAGTGAGTCTCAAAAAAAAAAAAAAAAAAGCATATCCAATTAGATTTCCTGACAGGGAGCCAAATAATATCCAAAAATAGTAAATCATTGTCATTGTTAAAGTTCCATATTCCAAATTAGTAGTGATTTTACCTTAATAGTCTCCTAATTTTTAGGTTTGCGCTTTCTAAAAGTATGCAAAGTTAAAAAAACAAACAAACAAAAAAAACTACACATTCAAGCCAGAAAAACCAAATTACATACAATTAGTATAATTTTGTCAAAGCAATTGAGTAATAAAATTTACCTTTTCAGCTGGTAGCAAATCAAAATTTTCACTAAATTCTCCTAAAACCAATTCTGCAAATTCATCATCCAAATCTGCAACCTATAAAGAAAAATTTTAGAATTCTATAATTGTATTCATTTTCACAACTATTAATATGTCTAAATACCATAAATACTTAATATTTAAATATTGAGAGATGGCTACATGATCTACTTTATCCAGGCCAAGCAACTCTTTGCATCTCCTTAGAAAGATAAAAAAGTTTTTCTTTCAAAAGAACAGGAAGTTGAAAATTAAAGATGTGCTTTTATGAGTTTTCTAAATTAACAGAAAGCCAGAGCCTGATAAAGCATCTCAATGAAGTGCTATCTACTTAGAGTGCTGAAAAGAAATGAAAGAAAACACACAATTCACAAACACGAACAGTCCATATAATGGTTGCCATTTTTTAGGTAAATTTGAGGCTTTTAGTTCATAAAAAGTTTCCTCTGGTATCCCTCTAATATTCTGAATGCTCATCCAATCTCCCAAGGCAGTCAATTAAAGGAACTAATGTTACCGTAATCCTACACTGAAGAAATACATTTAAGTTGGTGGGTATAGGCATCATTTCAATAATAAAAATGTAACTCTTTAGGTCGTGTTCTTTTTTATAACCATCTGCCTTTATGAAATAGGATAATCCAGCTGGTAACAAGTAAAAGTTTCAAAAGTCTGTAACAATGTAAGACAACAAAACATTAAAACCTAATGGGAGGGTGACGCCTGTGGCTCAAAGGAGTGGGACGCTGGCCCTATATACTGGAGGTGGTGGGTTCAAACTCGGCCCCAACCAAAAACTGCAAAAAAAAAAAAAAAAAACCTAGTGGGAAAAAACACTCTTAACAGAATTAACTCTTGCTAAAATATATCTACCTACCCTGGGAAACAGTATATGCAATGGTTAAGCCTCATGGAATCAGACTGCCCAGAAATGGTTTAATCAATTAAATTGTTCAAATTTTGATCAAGTTACTTCTTTTCTCTTTGCCTTACTTATTTATGAAGATATTAGCACCTACCTCTTAAGACTATTGTGAGGATTAACTAACCAATTCAAATTATGCTTTCCAAACATATAGTAAGACCAGGCATGGTGGCTCACACCTACACACCTGGAACATACCAGCACTTTGGGAGGCCAAAGCAGGTGATTCACTTGAGGCCAGGAGTTCAAGACCAGCCTGAGCAACATAACAAGACCCTGTGTCTACAATAAACAGAAAAATTAGCTGGTCATGGTGATGTGTGCCTGCAGTCCCAGGTAATCAGGAGGCTGAGCCAGGAGGATAGCTTGAGCCCAGAAGTTTGAAATTGCAATAACCTATAATGATGCCACTACAATTTTAGCCAGGCAACAGAAAAAAAAATGTAGTAAGTACAATTCATACTTAAAATGTAATGTATATTAGCTATTATTATTACTGTTTGCCTTTAGGACATAGGAAGTTGACTCTTAACCTCTAGAAGATTTTAATTAAAGTAAAATAAACATAAAATTTACCATTTTAACTATTTTTAAAATGTACAGTTCAATATTAAGTAAATTCACCCTGTTGCGCAATCTCTAGCACTCTTCAATGTGCAAAACTAAAACTCCACATACATTAAACAACACTGCATTCTTCCTTCCCTCATCACATGTCAATTTCCATTCTACTTTTCTTTTGTGAGACAGGGTCCTACTCTGTTGTCTAGGATAGTGGCACAATCATAGTTTACTGCAGACTTAAACTCCTAGGCTGAAGTGATTCTCCTACCTCAGCCTCCTGAGTTGAGGTGACTACAGTTGTGGGCCATCACCACAGCCAGCTCTAACATTCTACTTTGTCTCTGAATTTGACTACTTAGATACCTCATGTAAGTAAAATCATATAGTATTTGTCTTGTTGTGATTGGCTATTTCACTTAGCATAAACTCCTCAACGTTTACATTGTAGCATGTGTCAGAATTTTCTTCCTTTAAAAGACTAAATTGTAGTCAATTTTATGTATATATTATAGACCACATTTTGTGGATACTGTTGATGGACACTCAGGTTGCTTCCATTTTTTGGCTATTGTCAATAATGCTTCTATAAACACAGATGTGCTATTATTTCTCTGTGACCCTGGTTTCAATTCTTTTGGGGTCTATACCCAGAAGTGGAATTGCTGGGTCATACAGTAATTATATTTTCCATTTTTTGAGGTACTGCTATACTGTTTTCCAAAGTGGCTGTACTGTGTGCACTCTCACCAACAGTGCAACAAAGGTTGTAATTTCTCCACATCCTCACCAACACCTATTTTATGTTTTTGATAGGAAAAATCCTAATAGGTGTGAAGTGGTCTTGTTATGTAAATTTTACACACACTTATATATTCCTTATAGTTAGCATCTTATTACTAGTTACTGATAATCTCATTTTATTTCCATCACATTAAGAATATGAGATACATCACAAGTGTGTGTTGGTTCCTAAACTAGATTCCTCAACAAGACCTTTCTTAAGGTTTTCTGTAGCTCTTCTGTATTAAGACAAAACACAAAAAAACCTCAAAGAGGAACCAATTGACTAACAGACGTCAATTCCACCTTTATTCTTTTTTTTTTTTTTTTTTTTTTAAGACAGAGTCTCACCATGTTGCCTTTGGTGGAGTGCCGTGACGTCACAGCTTACAGCAACCTCAAACTCTTGGGCTTAGCAATTGTCTTGCCTCAGCCTCCCAAGTAGCTGGGACTACAGGGGCCCAGCTATTTTCTTGTTGCAGTTCTCATTACTGTTTAGCAGGCCTGGCTGGGTATGAACCCACCAGTCTCAGTGTATGTGGCTGGCGCCCTAACCACCAAGCTATGGGCACCAAGACTGAAATGTTTTTATGTACCATAATATTCAGACTGTGTTTTACTTATTACCCTACTATATAATAATACATATTAGACATATTGTATATTAATTATATATAATTCATATTATATATTAATAATAAATATTACATATATTAACACAATCTTGCTATTTGCTATTAAAGCTTTCAGGGTGGATGACATCCAGAGCTATAAAACTGATGGGTTTAAAATTCTCTAAATAAGGCTTGGCACCTGTAGCTCTGGAATTAGGGCACCAGCCACATACGCCAAGGTTGGTGGGTTCGAGCCCAGCTGGGTGTTGTGGTGGGTGCCTGCAGTCTCAGTTAGTTGGGAGGCTGAGGCAAGAGAATCTCTTAAGCCCAAGAGTTTGAGGTTGCTGTGAGCTATGACGCCACAGCTCTACTGAGGGCAACATAATAAGACTATGTTTCAAAAAAAAAAAAAAAAAATCTTAAAAAAATTCTCTGAGTGGTGCCTGTGGCTCAGTGGGTAGGACGCCGGCCCCATATACCGAGGTTGGCGGGTTCAAACCTGCCACTGGCCAGCTAAAACAGCAATGAGAATTGCAACAAAAAATAGGCGGGCATTGTGGTGGGCGCCTGTAGTCCCAGCTACTCAGGAGGCTGAGGCAAGAGAATAGCTTAAGCCCAAGAGTTGGAGGTTGCTATGAGCTATGACGTCATGGCACTCTACCAAGGGTGACAAAGTGAGACTGTCTCAAAAAAAAAAAAAATAAAGGTTTCTCTAAATAGGCTTGGTGCCTGTAGTTCAGTGTTAGGGCCCCAGCCACATACACAAGGGCTGGCAGGTTCGAATCCAGCCTGGGCCAAGCTAAAACAATGACAACTGCAACAACAAAAAATAACTGATGGCTCTGCGCCTATAGCTGAGTGGCTAGGGCATCAGCCACATATACCAGAGCTGGTGGACTCAAATCCAACCTGACCCTGGCAAACAACAACGACGACAACAACAACAAAAAAACAGCCGGGTGTTGTGGGTAGTCCCAGCTAGTTGGGAGGCTTAGGCAAGAGAATCTCTTAAGCCCAAGAGTTTGAGGTTGCTGTGAGCTGTGATGCCACAGCACCCTACTAAGGGTGACATATGGAGACTGTGGCTCAAAAAAAAAAAAAAAAAAAAAAAAAAAAAATCTCTAAATCATCTGACCTCTGATAAAGTAAAATATGTGTATGTTCTCTGACCCAGGAATTCTACTCTAAAGTTTAATCCTAAAAAAACTCTCACACATGTACAAGGAGATAGATATGAAGATGTTCATACCAATATTGTGTGTTTAACAGCAAAAAAGAGAAACAACCTTAAAGTCCATCCACAGGAGAACACACAGTAAGCTCTGATATAACCACATATTAGAATATTATACAAAGTTGAAAATGAATAAACTATCTATACATAGCAACACGGATAACCGCCCAACATAATGCTGAAAAATGTAATAAAATACAAGCACTATCATTCCATTTATGTGAAGCTTCAAAGCAAGCAAAACAAACTTCTTCAGGAATATATACATTCATAGTAAACTATCAAGAAAGACAAATACTAACAGGGGCAGATAGATGATTAGTAGAGGAGAGAGAAATGAACAGCAAGTAACACATGGCGATCAGGGTTCCACATCAACCAACCAATATTTGGAAAAAAAAGTGTCTGTACTAAACAGTCTTTCCCACCCCCCTGGTTATTATTCCCTAAATAATACAGTATAACAACTATTTACACAGCACTTACGTTGTATGTGGTGTGGTGAGTAATCTAGAGATGTCTGAAAATATATGGGAGGACGGGCATAGGTTATATGCAAATAATATGCCACATTACAGCAGCGTGTAGAGCATTTAAAGATTGTGGCATCTGAGGGTGGTCTTGGAACCAATCACTCAGAGGTACCAACGGGCAACTAGTCTGTTTCTTATGTTGAATGGTGCACAAATCCGTGCTTATTTTAGTGTTCATTATACTTTACATATTCCACATGTAATTTTCCATAAAATTTCAAAGTAATTTTTTAAAGTTTCTAAATACTTAAGCAATTTTAAACTAAAATTATATATTTTACTTGTTCAATTAAGGCATTCCTTGCTTCCGTTGTCGCCTTCAGCAATTCAGGATCACTTATTGCCAAGAGGGGTTTTCTCTCAAAGTCTTTTCCATCACCTGAATTAGGATGCCAAAGAATTTTTTCTTTATTTATTACATCCACGACTCCTTTGAAAGTTTTGGCTTCACCAATTGGTAACTATAAATCAGAGTGAGATTGGCATTATGAAATGATCATTCGCTTAAAACTGCTTTAGTGATATAAGTTCAGTATTGCCCCCAGAATCCAAACACCCCAGAAGTTGAGTAAGTTGGAATCCAATGAAGAATTAGAGCAAATTTTGCCTGAAATCGAAATGCTGCTTTGGGATCCAAATGCACAATATGTTATGTGCTTTTTTATGTGCTTTTGTGCACGTTTCCCCAGCGCCCAGACCACCCATACGCTGTAAGAAGCTGTAGTTCAATTCATTGTGGGAAGCTGTAGTGAAAGCATCTAATGTAGTTTTTGCTAATTGTATGCTTTTGTCCCTATTTTGTTACTTTTTTATATAACTAAGTGTATTTGCCATGAGTCCTAAAAAGTGTAGTGAAGAAAATAAGAGTAAGAGGAAAGCTGTTAGAACTATAACTAAAGTTAAGAAAGATCTTTTTTTTTTTTTTTTTTTTGTAGAGACAGAGTCTCATTTTACGGCCCTCAGTGGAGGGCCGTGATGTCACAGGACTCACAGCAACCTCCAGTTCTTGGGCTTCCGCAATTCTCCTGCCTCAGCCTCCCGAGGAGCACAGGCGCCCGCCACAATGCCCGGCTATTTTTTGGTTGCAGTTCAGCCGGGGCTGGGTTTGAACCCGCCACCCTCAGTATATACAGTATATGGGGCCGGCGCCCTACTCATTGAGCCACAGGCTACACCCCTAAAGTTAAGAAAGATCTTACTGCTAAGCATGAAAGTGGTGCACATGGGGCCTATCTTTTTTTTTTTTTTTTTTTTGAGACAGAGCCTCAAGTTATCACTGGGTAGAGTGCTGTGGCATCACAGCCTACAGCAACCTCAAACTCCTGGGCTTAAGTGATTCTCTTGCCTCAGACTCCCAAGTAGCTGGGACTATAGGCGCCCACCACAATGCCCGGCTATTTTTTGGTTGTAATTGTCACTGTTTGGCAGGCCTGGGCTGGATTCGAATTTGCCAACTCTAGTGTAGTGGCTGGTGCCTTAGCTGCTTGAGCTATAGGTGCCACATGTGGCTGATCTTGCTACTAAGTTCGGGACGCCTAAATCAACTGTTCTTAAGATTTTGAAAAATAAAGAAGCTATCAAAGCAGCTGATGTGGTGAAATGGGTTATGACACTGACTTCTAGGAGATCAAAAAGTACAGAAGAGATGGAAAATCTGTTAGTTTGGATTAATGAAAAACAGCTGGCTGGTGATGTGATTCTGAGACAATAATTCGTGAGAAAGCCAAGGTCCTCCAGGATGATTTAGGGAAAGGCATGCCTGATACCAGGGCTCAAAAGGAGGAGCTGAAAGCCAGTAGGGGGTGGGTGGAGAACTTTAAGGACTGGGATGTATAGTGCTGTTATGCTCAGAGAGGCTGCCAGTACTAATTCAAAAGCAGCAGAAAAGTTTGCAAAGGTGTTTAAGGATTTTGTGAACAGTGAGGGTATGTTTCAAACCAAGTGTTCAATTGTGACAAAACAATTTTTAATTTTATAAAGTTTATTTTTAATTTTATTAATTTACAAAATTTTTATTTGAATATTATTTAATGTTTTACCTTAAAATCCAGTATATTTACTGTTAAAATCATTTTGAAAATTTGAGTTTGCGAGACACAGGAACAGATTAATTCAGTTTCTGTTATTTTAAAGGGGAAGAATTGTCTTAGAATTCAAACAATTTAGAACTTGAATGAATTAAGGTAGGGTTCCAAGGTATCACTGGTAAATGTACCACTTTCCCCAAAAATCTACTATTATTACCATCATGTATAGCTATTTTTATTTTTATCTCAACTTCTTCAAAAAAGGATTTCAGACAACTTCAGAAATTTATATACTGTCACAATAAAATAAATTGACAATGTAACTGAGGAGCTTCTAATTAACCAATTTACCTGTAAAAGCAAAGGCTTTGCTTTTAACTTCTCTCTGATGCTTTCAACTGCATAGCTAAAACTGTAGAAAGTAAAATAATTATAGTTAAAAATTCTTTTTTTTGAGACAGAGCCTCAAGCTGTTGCCCTGGGTAGAGTGCCTTGGTATCACAGCTCACAGCAACCTCCAACTCCTGGGCTTAAGCAATTCTCTTGCCTCAGCCTCCCAGTAGCTGGAGCCTCAGCTACTGCTGGGACTACAGGCGCCCGCCACAATGCCCAGCTATTTTTTGGTTGTAGCTGTTATTGTTTGGCAGGCCCAGGCTGGATTCAAACCCGCCAGCTCCAGTGTATGTGGCTGGTGCGCTAGCTGCTTGAGCTACAAGCACCAAGCCTATAGTTAAAAATTCTTAAAACAGGTATGAATGTTAACACCTTCCTCTTAAGAAACTGCAGAAAATAATACTCTACCTTTGCCAACATTGAGGAGCAATGTAACCTACAGAAATACAGGGATAATACCATACAGTTCTAAAGAGAATCACTAGCATCAGCAAGATACCACTTCGTCAGGATCCTAGAAATGATTCAGCCCCTCTTCACTAGAAACAGGATGATTCATCTTCTATCAGCTCTCTATTAATCCCAAAATCTTCTATCAGCTCTCTATTAATCCCAAATTGTTACTTAATTTATCAATTACCTACTTTGAAATTATCTTTTTTAATGGCAATGAATTGGGATTCCATAGATTTACCCTTTAAGAATAGCTATTTTTAAATTTCAGTTGTAGTCCATTAAAAGTTCAAAGTATGTTCTCATTTTGGTAAGCCAAAGAAACACATTTAAAATACCTTGCTCCAGTTTTGTCCATCTTGTTTAAAAAACAGATTCGGGGAATCTTGTGCTTATCAGCTTGTCTCCATACTGTGAGCGTCTGGGCCTAAAGCAAAAATGAGAAAAAAATATACACATCAGACAAAAGCAACATGGAATGAAGACCAAGAATCTACCACAGCATGGCATGGGACCTACTCCAGCACAGAATTATCACCCACTGCACTCGTACTTCTAAGGCCACTCTTTTGCTATCAGGTTAACACAGCTGGGAATACGAAGTGTGATGAAGAATGTGCCTTAAACCATTTTACACTACTACTCTGGGTAAACCAGGTTGACATGTTAAGAAAACACCTGAGAGGCACTGAGCGTCATGGAAAGAGGCCTTAACTGTGAATCAGAAGACTGACTTTTTCTCTGGCTTTACCGTTCATATACATA
This sequence comes from Loris lydekkerianus, assembly GCA_963574355.1. NCBI lineage: Eukaryota > Metazoa > Chordata > Mammalia > Primates > Lorisidae > Loris > Loris lydekkerianus. The sequence goes on from CAUYPK010045651.1 coordinate 34,337, forward strand.
TCATATGCTATCTAACTAGTTTACAGCCAGCTTTCTGACCTGTAAAATATAAACTTTTGCCTTAATTCAGTCACTTGTGAAACAAAAGGAACAAACAGGAATATACTATAAAAATGCTATTATAATAAAAAGTTGTATGATTTATTGTTCATATAAACTGAAAAGGATTTAGAAGGGAAAAAAGAAACCAATATCTACATTTATAAATTGTAATTTTCTATGCTTTTCTTCTACTTGACTTCATTTTTTTGTACATATTAAATAATAGTGTAAATCTATTATAATATCTGTGCCTAGCAGAATCTAAGAGCCCTGAAGCAAAGCATAATTAATAAGCCTCACAGGCTGACGCAGAAGTTACAGTAGAAGCCAGATGGTTGTATTTTTAGGTCAAGTTTGTATACAATAAAAGACACAAATCTTAAGGGTATAGGTCAGTATGTTTTGATAAATATATGCCGTTGTACAAATAATACCTCAAATAAGATATAGAATACTATCACTCTAAAAATCTTTATCTCTGTTTTCCACAAGCAATCTGTCCTGATTTCTGTCACCACAGATTCACTCTGCCTATTCTTAAACATCACATAAATATTAATAGCATGGCTTTTTCAGCTCAACATAATGTTTGTGACATTCATCCATGTTGCTGGGTATATCAATTCACTTTTTTATTGCCACACTCCTTTGCATAAATGCACCAGCTGTTTTCCTATCCACTTGTGGATGTGTACCTAGGTTGTTTCTAGTTTGGAGCTATTATGAATTTAATTGCTATAAACATTCTGAATAAGTCTTTGGTGGACAAATGCTTTCACTTGCTTGGATAAAGATATAGGAGAATTGCTAGGCTTTAGAGTAAGTGATATTTAACTCAAAGAAACTGCCAAATAGTCAAGTGGTTATATTATTTTACAGTCTTATTAACAATATATAAGAGTCTCAGTTGCTCTACACCCTTACCAACATTTGCTATCACACTTTTTAATTTTAATTATTCTTGTGGGTATGAAATGTAATGTGTTTATGATTTTAATTTGCATTAATGAAATTGTGCCTATTTTCACATGCTTATTGGCCAATTGTATCTTCTTTTGTGAAGTGTCCATTCCAGCCTTTCATCCATTTTACACTGGGTTGTTTCTATTACTGATTCATCATACATTCCAGTTATTTATAAGTCTTTGGTTGTACATATATACTGTAAATATTTCAGTACATATTCCCCAAGAACAATGACATCTTCCTATAACAATTTCCAATAACAATACTAATATTACATTCGGGAAATTTAATATTTGTAAATACTTCTATCTAACATTAAAATATTTTCTCATAATCCTATGATTTGCCTTTTTACTTTTTAAGTTTTAAGAAATTTCAATAAGGTTTAATGAATTAACTTTTCTTATGCTTTATATTTTAAGAAATTGTTACCTATCTCAAGGTTGTGAAGATAGTTTACCTTTCTTCTAGATGCTATATAGATTTAACTATAATCTACTCCAAATTAATATTGTGTATATTGAAGGGGGAAGGTTGGAGGAGAGAATACAATTTTCCAAGATCAACTTTTTTTTTTTTTAAGAGACAGAGTCTCACTTTATTACCCTTGATAAAGTGACATGATGTCACAGCTCACAGCAACCTTCAACTCCTGGGCTTAGGCAATTCTCTTGTCTCAGCCTCCCGAGTAGCTAGGACTACAGGTGCCCGCCACAACGCCCAGCTATTGTTTTATTGCAGTTTGGCCAGGGCCGGGTTCGAACCCACCACCCTTGGTAGATAGGGCCGGTGCCCTACCCATTGAGCCACAAGCACACCCAAGATCAACTAATTAAAAAAATTTTAAAGGCTGGACACAGTGGCTCACACTGAGGTGGGTAGAGCTTGAACTCTGGAGTCTGAGACCAGCCTGAGCAAGAGCAAGACCCCATCTCTACTGAAAGTTGAAAAACTAGCCAGGCCTTGTAGCGGGAGCCTATAGTCCCAGCTGAGGCCAAAGGATCTCTTGTGCCCAAGAATTTGAGGTTGCTGTGAGCTTTGATGCTACAGCACTCTACCCAGGGGAACAGAGTGAGACTCTATCTCAAAAAAAAAAAAAAAAAGGGTGTGTGTGTGGAGTTTTTTTATAAAAGCAAAAATCTCCTATCATACTACCTGCTAACTAAAAACCCATCTACCATTTTAGAACGAGAGCCTCCTGCTTCACAAATTCAGAAATTTCCTATTTCAGCATATTTCAATCTCATAAGCAAGGCAATCTGTCTGAATGATTAAGTCAGTCAAACTTATGTAAAGAAGTTAACGTGACAGAAAGAATGCAACATTAGGATAAAAAGTGACTGAGAAGGATTCAGAAATGACAACATATAATCAACCTCAGACCTCAGTGGCAGGCTTTATCACTATCAGGGGTTCTCAGGCAGGTTTCAGTAATTATCACCCCTCCCAACTTTTCCTTTTGAAAAAGTTCTAATCAAGAGAAAAGTTAAGAGAATGGAAAGAATACTGGAAAGGAAAAAAACCCAACAGAACTAGTAAATATCCAAGTACTCTTCACTTAGATTCCCCAAATGTTAACATTTGCCACATTTGCTTTCTCTCTTTCTCTACCAACGTGCGTGCATGTGTACCTTATGTGTGTGGTGGCTGGGTAAATGGACCGCTCATCTCCTATGCGAAGCATCATATACTGATGGCCCAACTTCTGCCCTTCTGACTGTACCACCATCTTCTTGCCAAGGCCCAGCTTTCTATGGGCTGTTTCCAGCTAATGACTGAGCATGGCAGAGGTATTAACACAGGCCTATTACTACAAGACATGGGACTCCTCTAACAAGTACCTTGGCTCAAGGACTCCCGTTGACCTGACGAAACCTTTTTTGGAACTGTGCTGTAGCCTGGAGATTCTTCCTACCCAATCCTTCCTTCCAACTCCTTCATGGGTATCAGGCCTCCACTGTGGTCTGAATGCTCTTGCCAATTTCTGTTTCTTTTCTTTTTCTCCAAGGCATTTCCCCCAATAAATCTCTCCTATATCTAATCCCACATTAGCATTTCCTTCTCAAAGGGCTCAAACTGACACCACATAAGCAGGTGGACAGAGGCTGTATTCTCAGAACAAGCTGTAGATATTGTGACACCCTCCTAAATACTTCAGCATGTTACTTCCTAAGAAAAAGGACTTTCCCCTAAATAACCAGCTGTAATTATCACATTCAGAAAATTTTAAGTTGATAATACTTTTATGTAATACATATAATCTATGCTCAAACTTCCCTCATTTTCCCAGTACTGTCTTTTCTTAACTTTTTTGATTGGGGATCCAATCAAGACTCATGTATTACATTTAGTTTTCTTGTCTCTTTAGAATCCTTCAATCTACAACAGTTCTACAGTTTTCTGTACCCATCAGCCATCATGCTTACCGTAATAAAAAAAATTTCAATTTCTGAAAAATGCTAGCCAGTTTTAAGCAGAATGCTTTTTCATTCAGATTTGATTCTTTTCTCGTGGTGAGATATGGGTCAAAGATTTTTGGCAAGAGTTTAGCATTTGTAGTGTTGTGTGTCCTTGGTGCAGCATTAACGGGTATCCCACTGTGTCAATTCATCCCATTTTAAAGCACAGTAATTTTCATCACCTAATTAAGATAGTATTACTTCTAGTAATTTTAAAGTTAGAAGTACTAATATGGATTCTATTTTCAACATAAAGCCAATTTTGAGAATGTTAAGATGAAGAGGGTACCAGATATAAAGAGGGCAAAACTAACCCTATCAAAAAAAATTTTTTTTTCTTTGTTGAGACAGAGTCTTACTATGTCACCCTTGGTAGAGTGTTGCACCATCACAGCTCACAGCAACCACATACTCTTGGGCTCAAGAGATTCTCTTCCCTCAGCCTCCCAAGTAGCTGGAACTACAGGTGCCCACCACAACGCCCACAACTGATGTTGCAGTTGTCATTGTTGGTTAGCCTGGCCCGGGCCAGGTTTGAACTCACCAACTTCAATGAGTTCATCGATGGCTGGCGCTGTAACCACTGTGCTATGGGTGCCGAGCCAGCAAAATATTGTTTATTATAAACCCATCTTCAGAATTTTTCAAGAGCCTTTATATTAATTTTTGGAAGATAGTTCTTCATGGGTCTCTCATGCTTCTGCATGTTTTGTTAGAAAAGGTATTAACTGGCCTTTGATCTCGACTGTCTTTTCAATGATGATTGTATAACAGTCTTGAAAGAAAGATAATGTGTTTATCTGGAGCAAAAGACAGGTTTGTTTACAGGGCTGGAAGATGATGTCTTCCTCTAGAGCAATGGGTAGGCATGCTTACTGCCTGTTATAAAATACTTTCATTTGCTAAGTATAGACTTCTTCTCAACTCGCTGTCTATGCAGTTGTCATCTGACTCCCTTCATGTCACCTTATGGAAACTGGAATTTGAAGGACCAACATAAGAAAATGCAAATACTCTGGCTACTGATATTTCAATGATTAATAAAGTCTCTTGTCTCTGACCCAGGAGTCTTATATCTTTTACTAGAATCCACGAAACTATGGCAGGCTAACTTGTAAGGTGATGTTTCAGGCCATTCACAGTTCTTGACGCTAACTTTTGTATTTTCTACAGAAAAGTGAACATGTCTTTTCTTTTCTTTTACCATGAAATAGCTGAGATATATACATATATGTTATATCTCAATATTAAATTCCAATTTCCTTTAACCACAGTTTGATTTATATAAACTTACCAAATAAAGGGATACAGTTACCGTATATACTCAAGTATAAGCCGAATTTTTTCCGGCACAAAATTTGTGCCTAAAAATCCAAACTCGGCACAAATTTTGTGCCGAAAAAACTCGGCTTATACTTGAGTGTATACGGTAACTAAATATGATATATTCTTTTTGTAAATCATGCAATTTTATTTTCACTCTGCCAATTATTTTTTACCTCTACACCAGCAGAAGCATCAAACACAGCCACTGCACCATCCAACACTCTTAAGCAGCGTTCAACCTCCAAGGTGAAATCAACATGTCCTAAGAAAAGATAAGACATAATGCTTAAAATCTTTTCAAAAAACAAAAACCTTACATGAGCTAACAATCCCATTTCTGAGTATATACCCCAAAGTATTGAAAATTAAGGTCTTAAAGAGATACTTGGCAACTCATGTTCACAGCACCTGAACATGGATTGGCAAGTATGACATTGTGACAGACAAAAAGCTGGACACAGCCCAAACATCTATTGACATATGAATGGATCAACAAAATGTGGTGTATGTGTATAATGGAATACTTCTAGCTTTAACCAGGAAGGAAATCCTGCCGTGCTACAATATGGATGACTCCCAAGGACATTATGGTAAGTGAAATAAGTGAACCACAAAAGCACAAATACAGTGTGGTTATACTTATGAGTCATCTAGTCACATTCATAGCTATAGAACCTAGAATGGTGATTACCAGGGTGAAGAGAAGAGATTAAAGAAAGTTATTCAATGGATACAGTTTCAGTTCTGTAAGATGAAAACATTCTGGAGCTCTGTTTCACAGCAATGCAATTATACTTACTTAATTGCATTGTGTACACTTAAAAATATCTAGGATGATAAAATTTATGTTATGTGGCTTTTATCACAACAAAAACCCACTCCACACAAACAAAACACTTCCAATGATACAGCATCTATGTATTGTTAAAATAATACCATACCTGGTGTATCAATTAGATTGACTCTATGCCCCTTCCAATCAAATGTAACAGCAGCTGATTGAATAGTAATGCCTCTTTCTCGCTCTTGAGCCATGAAATCTGTCACTGTGTCTCCATCATCAACATCTAACCAGGAAAAATTTGACATAGTTTAGTCTTAATAGCAAATGTATTTTACTGGTACTTGACATCTACCTGACATAGTTAAATTTGTTTTAAGAAAAATCTTTCCTAGGTCAGGAGTGGTGGCTCATGCCTGTAATCCTAACAATTGGGAGGCCAGGTGGATTGCATAAGCTCAGGAGTTTGAGACCAGCCTGCGTAAGAGTGAAATTTCTTCTCTACTAAACATAGAAAAAAAACAAACTACTAACTGGGCATTGTGACAGGCACCTATAGTCCCAGCTACTTGGCAAGCTAAGGCCAGGGGATTGCTTAAGGTCAAAAGTTTGAGGTTGCAGTGAGCTATGATGCTGCGGCACTCTACCCAGAGCATAGACTTACACTATATCTCAAAAAAAAGGGGGAGGGGGCTGGGGGAGGGAAGGAAATCCTGATACATGCATGGAGGAACCTTGAAGACATTAAAGTAAATGAAATAAACAAGTCATAAAAACACAAATAACTGTAAGATTCCTCTTACATGAGGTATCTAGAGAAGAGTGGTGGTTGCCAGGGGCTGGAGGGAGGGAGAACTAGGAAACTGTTTAATAGATATAGTACAGAGTTCCAGTTTTACATGATGAAAAAGTTCTGGAGATTGGCTGTACAAGATGAACATGCTTTAACACTATTCACTTGAACTAAACACCTGGAAATGGTTAAGATGGTAGGATTTATGATATGTTCTTTACCACAATTTAAAAGAAAAAAAGATAACATGAAAATTGCATGGGCTTCACCACATCTGGACCCTCACTTCAGGGATATAAACTGCAGATGTGAAAGATTATCACATTTGTGACCTAACAGAGGAAGACTAAAAGTTCCGCACTTTGTCATCTGTCGTATTTCTATTTATATAACAATAATTCTATGAAAAGTTTAGGTGATTATACATTTAGGAACCTATGATCATGAAGATTCCAATCCTAGTGTTCTTTTCCTCTATGAGGTATTATGCTAAGTCTCAGTGTAGTCTAAGGGTCTAGAGAAATGGTTCTCAGTATAGTGCTTATCATGCACTAGACCTTCTCAATCTTAATTTCCAGAGTAGAGATAGGACAGGGCATCATTATTTAAAAACAAAATAAAAATACAGAAGAAAGAAAGGCTACATGAGGATCCAAATGTATGTGCCTAGTTAAATACCAGTTTGCACATTACAATTAAAAAGTAAATTCAAGGGCAGCAGCTGTAGCTCAAGGGAGTAAGGTACCGGCCCCATATACCAGAGGTGGTGGGTTCAAAATCAGCCCTGGCCAAAAACTGCAAAAAATAAAAAAATAAATTCAAGGCTTGGCGAATGTGGGTCAAGCGGCTAAGGTGCCAGCCACATACACCTGAGCTGGTGGGTTTGAATCCAGCCTGGGCCCGCCAGACAACAATGATGGCTGCAACCAAAAAATAGCCATGTGCTGTAGCGGGCGCCTGTTAGTCCCAGCTACTTGGGAGGTGGAGGCAAAAGAATCGCTTGAGCCCATGAGTTAGAGGTTGCTATGAGCTATGTTGCCACAGCACTCTACCCAGGGTAACAGCTTGAGGCTCTGAAACAAAAATAATAATAATAATAATAATAAAATAAAATAAATAAATTGGAGACTTATGCAAATACTACTGTCATAGTTGAAGGATTAACAAATCCTTTCCTCTTCTACTTAAGAATTTGATTCTGGTTAATTTTTCTAGTTCTTCTAGAAACCAGATAACAGAAGTATGTCAACTATGTTGTCTGGTAATTTACCTTGTGAAAAAACAACTTCCAATAGGTAAACTTAACCTGAATTGGGAAGAACTATAAAAGAATTATAAACTCCTGATAAAGAAACATAACTTCGCACTTCCCTGAGTATGGCATGACACTTATGTGGAACCTGAAAGCTATGCCTATGGAGTTGTAACAAGATTATTCATTCCCACAAGGCATGAGTCTTCTAAGCTAGCATGGCTCCTAGTCTTGTCACCTTACATCTAAGCTATCACTTTTTTGGTAGCTAAAGAAGACAGCTCCCCAGATAGCTAGGTGGACTGCTATTAACAACTCCCATAGAAAGAAACACCCAATGTTGGTCTGCTGATAAGCTATGACAAGCCTTCCGAGTAGACCAGAGACAAATGGAATCCATGATTGTCTTATGAGTCTGATGTTTAGTTGAAACTAAGACTCTTTGGTGGGTGTTGCAACTACCTTATTTTTATGTTGTAGCTTAGACATCTGTGCCTCCTGCCATACCCAAGGTGTCTAGGTTGACTTCTTAATCAAAACATTTTTCAGTGATGCCTTGCTAATGATGGTGAGGAGAGGAGGAATCCATTCTAACCTCCTAGTGATCTTGTGTATCCAGAATAATACAATATTCTTTCTGTGGTGGTAGTTTTGCCTGCATCAATATGAGCCATAATTCCGATATTACGAATTCTATTTAAAAGGGGAAAAAAGAAAGAAAAAAGTGTTATTAGGTAGACATTACATTCTCTGGTTATACAAAATTATAAAACCAAAACATCTATGTTGTGCAAATTTCAAAGCTTAGTATTTCTCTAAGTTACATAATAATTGTGTAAAAAACAGAAAAATGAAAAGCACATTTAGAATATATCCTACCATATTACTGACAGAATAGCTAAGTAATAAACAGGCTAACTACAATCTTGAGAATATTTCACACTTATTTTATGAAAAGTGTGCTGCTGTTACATTCCACTAACAATGCTCATCAGAGAAAATATGTAAATATTCTTGGCAGCCTATGAAAAAAACTGTATCAATGATGGTACTTACTTTGCTATGGGAGGACTGATGATAGAATGAAGGGACTTGATATTATTTCCTATTAAGCCTAATGAAAAGAAGGTTAAAATCACATCATAAAATTTTAAAATTTTCCTTTAATTTATAAAAGAAGGAAATTAAAATAATTTTAAGCACACACCATAATTTCAAATAAAATAAAATTCAAGCTCAATAAAACTCGCCATTTATATAAAATTTATTTTTCTGCAGTCTATAAGGAAAAAGCTATGGCTGACAATAAAACAAGATGAAAGTTTTAAACATCAACTTCTAGATTACATGCTTAGAAAAACGCAGATTTGCTCCAATCTCTCCCACCTACAGAACATCTATTTACAAAATTGTAGAATAAAAATTAATGGTCATAAAGATAATCTTAAGGCCCTAGTACATTCTGAATCAAAGAAAAATTTAAAAATGCACACTCCTATTAGTAACCTACATTTTTCAAGGCTTGAAAAAGAGTGATAGATCCTCTTATCAGCTGATAGAAGTTTTGTAAAATTTGGAACCTATTTTCCTGAGCAATCCCAGGATATAATACTTTTAAAGATAGCCTGGGAAATACCACTAAACAGAAGTCACAACAATCTAATACTTCTAAAAAGCTAAGTAGTATTTTTTTAATTTAAAAAGTCCATAATGTCTTACTTCAGGTTTACCATAAATTTTAAGAGGTAATGTTAAAGCAACAATGCAGTTAATTTGTAAATTTAATCTTTATCTTCCCGCAATTTAAACTACTTCTCTCAAGTTTCTGTGATAAAATAAGATTTTTGTATTATTTTAAAAACCTCATAGCATTTGAAGATCAAAAGATAACCTACACTGCTACGTTAAATTCACATGGGCAAAACATAGCAACCTATGTATAATACACACCAATAATGCAGCCCATTAAATTCACATGTCCTTGTAAATCAACAGCCAATTGGTATTTTTATTCTATTATTCTCACATGACAAAAAAAGTAATGAGAACAGTGGCAGAATTACACTCCTGTAGTTTCACATGGCTTGCTTAATGCAAATACAGGAAGGACATTTAGTAACCAGCTTATCAACTTCCAGCCTTTGATAGCTAAATATCTAACCCAAATTATTCATATAAATAATCAACCAAACTACTTTTAAGAATTTTTTTCCAATGAGTTTTTATTAGTAGTTAAGTCATGATTCAACATAAGAATCTTTTAAATAAGTTCTATTAAGCCTCTACTGACAGAAAACACTTGTGTAAGAAACAGAAACTAGAAAATAAATACGTATTTTACAAGAGCATTCTACAGGTAGCCTTACACACTGAACTTCTAACCCTGCTATGAAAACCACCAACCTTCCCTTCACTCAGCTCATCAGCATGTTCAGTAAATGAGAAGCACAACTCCTTCCTGCCATCTGTGAGAGTACTCCCACCCCTAATAATCTCAAGGGAACAGATGGTCAGAGACCCCTAATAACAGACATTCTTGCAAACAAAAACAGACAGAAAGAGAAAAAAAAAATGATAAGGCCAACAGTTTAGATAAAATGAGAAGAATCGAACATTTGTACCTGGCAGGGAACTATAATTTCTTCCAAGAGGTACATGTAGCTTTAATCTTTTAAAACTTGTCATTTTACAGCAGCACATTATCTAATAAGGAGAAAAATTAATTTCATATTAATTTTATTTTAGCATGACACAGAAGTTTTAACACTGTAATTATGCTTTGTGAGAAAATAAAATATTTTGCATATCCTCAAAATAGTCCCAATTCATTAACTATAATCCTTTTAAAGTGACAACCCAAATTCATCCTACAGAAAGAGTAAAGATAAAATTAATATTGATCTGCTACTTTGAGCTGACCTGAAAACAATGGTTCTCCCCAACCTGCAACAGTAGCATAGGTGAGAACTTCTTTACAAATTCTTAGGCCCTACTTCAAACAAAAAAAATCTAGAATTCCCGAGGATGGGGCCCTGGGAATCTGTTTTAACTAGCCCTTCCAGTGATTCTGATAGCTACAGTTTAACTATCACAATCAAGTTTAGAAAGTAGGAAACCTAAGAGTGCCAGAAAGGTTAAATATGGTATCTTACCACAGATGTACCTTAGCGATCCTCTATAGCTGCTAAGAGCTTGTGGGGGAACTCTAAAACCATTAGTTGTTTTCAGGATTTGTGACAGTAATTACACATGAGAATTTGCTGGAAAGCTTCTTAAAATGATGCAAGTAAGGAAAGGAAGAGGAAGATGGGGGACCTGGGCAGTAGCATTTTAACAACTGAGAATCAGTGAGGTACAGCAAGTCCACGTAAGGCCAACTCTACCCTCCACTCTAGCTTCCCTTACCTTCTCCTACTCTTCCCAAGCAGAGATTGAACACTCTCCATCCCAATTTATCCCTAGATCACATTTAATGGTTGCCAATATATTTTGAACTGTCAATGCATATAAATGATCTGGGGATCCCCAAATCTGTTGTGATATATCTCTCTCTCTCTCTCTCATGGAATGCATGCCTGTGCCTTCTACTAATATCTGGACGTTATTGGGTTCCTGGCAATAACACACTATCATCCTAACAAAATATTTCAAGAGAAGAGACTCATTTTTCTACTGCATAATGACAAGAATAAGAAGACCCAGTGTCTATCTCTCACAATCAGCTAGTCTCAATTGTCAGAAATAAAAATAATGAAGAAAATCTGTGTAATTCCTTGGGCCCCTTAATAACATAAAAAATAGAAGAGGGCAATATATACTCTTCAAACGCCACAGGTGATTAAAGTGGCAAAAGTGAATTTGCAGACTAATGATAAGGTATGGTTCTTCTGGGATACAGGTTCTCCAGGTTCGCCCTTATCCTCAAGGGATCTGTTCCCAGGCCTGTCAGTAAATGCCCAAAACCACAAACAGTACAGAACCCAACTGCTGTCAATTGGAATACATTTCTGCTCATGTCTTCAACCCACAAGATTTATGCCTTTTCCATCTTAACTAAGCACTTGCCACACAACGTGACCATAAATTTTTGCAGTTCAAAGTGAAACAGCAAAACTAGCACAAATTTCTTTTTCCTTCATCACAATCTCATGGATAGATTTATTCTTACCATAGATTTGACTAGCTTCAGCACGTTTTTTTTCTTGTAAATTGAAGCTCATTTTTTCACTTAAAGGAAGCACCTTACAGCTGGCTTCTCTTTGGCATATCTGAAACTGCCATCATCACTACACCCACAGGCTAGAGCTATTACTAAGTAAAATAAGAATTCCTCAAACACATGCACTGCATCAGCATGACAGTGAACCCGAGAGCCAAGCTAGTGTCTACAGTGTGGCCACCTTAAATGAAGGGATGATTCACCTCCTGGGTAGGATGAGGCAGGACAGCATCAATTTTATCATGCTACTCAGGATGACATGCAATTTAGAACTTATAAATTGTTGATTTCTGTAATTTTCCATTTAATATTTTCAGACCTCTGTTTACAGCAGGCAACTAAAACAGCAAAAAAGAAAACTACAAATAAGAGGGGACTAATGACTTCCTTGTTAAGTCACTGCCTAAGATAAAAAGAAGTGACAGTTGGGCACAGTATAATCCCAACCCTCTGGAAGGATGACGTGGGTGGACTGCCTGAGCTCATGCGTTCAATACCAGCCTGAGCAAGAGGAGACTCTGTCTCTAAAAATAGCCAGGTGTTGTGGCAGGAACCTATAGCCCCAGCTACTTGGGAGGCTGAGGCAAGAGAATTGCTTGAGTCCAGGAGTTCAAGGTTGCTGTGAGCTGTGACGCCACAGCTCTCTACTGAGGGCAACAAAGTAAGACTCTGTCTCAAAAAAAAAAAGAAGACGTGACACAGGCAAGCTTTAAGTCTTTCTCTTAGCTATAGATTTAAAAAAAGGGGGTGTGTGTGATTTCACTTGAGGATTAATATTTCTAAAGTATACTGAAGATGTGACAGTTCACAAAATAATTTATAGTGTTTTTAAGAGAATAAAGGCATCAGTCCAGGGCTTAAAGACTAAGACAACATTTCCAAAATAGGAGACGAATACTGTATTTCCCAAGAAACTAACTTCCAACTACTCTGAAGAAGAAAATCAAAAGTAGTTTTCTTATATCAACCATTGTACAATTATGTTATACCTTGACATTAATTTAAAAGAAGCTTTGTTTCACAGGAATCTCAACCTGTGGATACTTATAAAGCATATTTTTACTTAGCAGTTTTAGAAAAGATACAGAGGACTATACTCCTCCAAAAACAATTGGCATTTCCATGAGACCAGTGTTTAGCTATACCTATTATTGTTTGTCTTATTTAATTTCTTATTATATTTCTTATTAAATTAATTTCTTTTAAGTAAGTTTGCCTTGAGGATACCCAAAGGATATGACCAAACTAACTTTGGAACAAAAAGCTGATGAGATACACTGCCCATCTTAGGCAGTAAAACAACTGAAGTTATTGAAGTACATTTAATTTTACAAGAAAAGCTTACATTAATGTGCAAACTGGACATTTTCTGATGATTCACTGTAAATATCCTCAAGTTGTTCAACATCTTCATCCTCTAAACTGTTACTCTCTGAAAAAAGAAAGATACAAAATTATAAAACCAAATTTTATTAAATGTCAGTAGGGCATGTATCAGTTAAGACACATGTAACATGTAAGGTATTACTTTTGGCTGGGCACCTGTAGCTCAGCAGCTAGGGTGCCAGCCACATACAGCGGAACTGGTGGGTTCATATCTAGCCCAGGCCTGCCAAACAACAACTACACCAAAAAATAGCTGCGTGTTGTGGCAGGCATCTATAGTATCTATAGTCCCAGCTACTTGGAAGGCTGGGGCAAGAGAATCACATAAGCCCAAGAGTTTGAGGTTGCTCCGAGTTGTGTTGCCATGGCACTCTACCTAGGGCGACAGCGTGGAACTCTGTCTCAAAAAAAAATAAAATAATTTTTTAAAAATGTATTACTTTTGACCAGGTGCAATGGCTCACACCTGTAATCCTAACACTTTGGACGCTGAGGCAGGACTGCTTGAGCCCAAGAGTTCAAGACCAGCCTGGGTACTGTCTCAAAAAGAATTAAAAAAACTAGCCAAGGTTTGGCGCCGGTAGCACAGTGGTTACAGTGCCAGCCACATACATCGAGGCTGGCGAGTTAAAATCCGGCCCAGGTTAGCTAAAACAACGACAACTGCAACAAAAAATAGCCGGGCATTGTGGTGGCCACCTGTAATCCCAGCTACTAGGAGGCTGAGACAAGAGAATCACTTAAGCCCAAGGTTGCTGTGAGCTGTGATACCGTGGCACTCAACCGAGGGCTATATAGTAAGACTTTATCTCAACAAACAAACAAACAAAAAACTAGCCAAGCATAGTGGTGTGTGCCTATAATCCTAGCTACACAGGAGGATGAGCCAAGGGAGCACTTAAGCCCAGTAGTCTGAGGGTGTAGTGAGCTATGATCACACCACTGTAGTATAGCAATGGGTGACAGGTGAGACACTGTCTCAAAAAAAAAAAAAAAAAAAAAAAATTACCTTTAAAAAGTAGGAACAATTATTTTTAGCTATCAAAAATTCAATGTAAAATGAAAATTCTGAATAGATACAACACACAGAATAGCAGGCACAGCAGGGCACTCACTGGCATTAGGTCAAGTGCCAGACCATTGTTGTTTTAGTTGGCTTGGGCCAGATTCTAACTCAGAGGAGTATAGTCCTCTGAGCATAAAATGTCCCTTATTTATTTAACACATTTTAGTAAAGGAAACATGAAGATAGAGATTTATAGAAATGACAAAAATATCATACAACCAAAGTGCTTTTTATGTACATGTACAGAATTACGACTTCAAAGGTAAGCATCCCCATGTTAACTTGGTAATTTCCCATGGGCAGTAAAATTTATTGGTTTATCTGTATATTCTAATTTTTCTTCCACAAATATGTAAATATAGAATCATGCAAAAAACACACAAAGGCAAGTACTCATCCTCTGTTATTACGGAAACTACACATGTTCAGTTTAAAAACATTTACTAAATATTCACTGTTTTAATTACAATATCAAAGCTACGAGAAACGTATGAACACATCTGCGACTAGGGAGGGGTGTGGAGAGATAAACAGATAGGGTTAAACCACTGTGTTCCATGTAATAAGTAATCATGTCAAAACTCATTATCAATCCTAAATTTGTTCCTTTCTGTATTTTATCTTAGGTAATAAAGAAAGATTTGCAAGTCTTCTTTAGGAAATCACCAGATCCCTTCATTTTATTTGCTAAGTATATCTTGAATCCATTCTCTCTTCATTCCTGTCAAAGATCAGGGCTTCATATCTTTCTCCAGTTACTACTATAATAGACCTCTGTCTCTTGTTACTCTAAGCCAGTGTTTTCAGCCAGGAGTTATTTTGCACACCTTCTCCAAGGACTACCCACTTGCATTCACTCAACAAGAATTTGTCAGGCCAGGCACAGTGGCTCACGCCTGTAATCCTAACACTTGGGAGGCAGAGGCAGGTGGATTGCCTGAGCTCACAGATTGGAGACCAGCCTGAGCTAGAGCCAGCCCTTGTCCTTAGAAATAGTCAGGTACCTGTAGTCCCAGCTACTCGGGAAGCTGACGCAAGAGAATCACTTGAGCCCAAGAGTTTGAGGTTGCTGTGAGCTAAGACACCACAGCACCCTACAGATGGCAACATGTAAGACTGTCTCAAAAAACAAACAACAACAAAAAAACAACAACAAGAATTTGGTGAACAAAAGACAACAATCCTGCCCTCATGCTGCCTTTATTCCAGTCAAGGAATATAGACAATTGAAGAAATGAATACAGCATATAGCATCTGTTATGGTGATAAGAAGAAAAATTAAGCAGGAAACGGGAATTGGGAAAGTTGTAACTGTAAATAAAGAGGTCAAGGAAGGCCTCACTAAAGCAGTGTCATTTAGTGAGTCACAGCAAGCAAAAACCTGAAGTGAGAGAGGCAACTGGGGGTGGAGGAGCCCATTTCAGGCCAAAGAGATTATACAACCTGAACTTATATAAACACTGGTTAGTACTACTTCTGGTTCTAAAGAAAATGACGCGATCATCTTAATTTGAGGCAGCGTTTTTTTTTTTAAGATGCAGCCTTAAAAAACTGCCTCAATTAAAGCACTGAAACTTACTGAGATGAATACTTTTTTTGGGGGGGGGAGGTACAGTTGTTTTTGCTCCTATCACAACTGAACCACTCTCCAAACTGTGAGGTAATTAAGGGAACATCTACAACTGGGCAGTAAAAAGGTAAAACTGGCAGTGTTCTTAACAAGATGTACTTTCTCATAGTCAATTACTTCATTTATGGCACTAGAGGGCGGCCAAACCTAAGCCCACTCAGGAGTGGAATCAGTGCAGAAGACAAGAATGTTGTCTTCCTTTTTTCTGGCAGTGTAACTTTCCTATGCGTTTTCGTTCCTTATGCATCCTTCTCCATCGTGCACACAGCACACAGAGCAACAGAAACAAAGATGCGTCGCCCTCGCTGAAGGTTAGAGAGACACTTCCACATAGGGCGAACAATGACGGGTGTTCTGGAGGCCCTGTTGTCCTCCTCCGTGTCTGGCTGTGTCTGTCGCACCCTGGGAGGTCAGCGGTGCCCGAGGCAGGGTCACCAGCACGCGGAGTAGCAGGCTCGGCGGGCTACTCACCGGCAGTAGGTCGCGCGCCGAAGGCCAGCTTTTCACTGCGGGGCTGTAGGAGCCGGAGGCAGGGGTTGCCCAAAGTCGGCAACGGCCTCACGCCCCGACTCACTGCCCAATATCCACAGGACTGGAAAAAAATTTTTTTAAAGACGATTTTTCTTCGGGTTCTGCCTCCTGTAGAAGCTCCACCCCACCACTTCCGGTGGTGCACCGGCCAAATGCCGCCTGCCGCCAACTTCCGTCCTTTAGAGAAAAGCAGAAGATAAAGGTGCGGAACGGGTGCGTCGCGCTCGCTCTTCCCTCGGCCCTTTTAAAGAGTGACCTTTTCCTGTCGCGGCGGTCCTGTGTGAAGTCGGCTCGTGGATCTGTGAGCCCCTGAAGTTAACTGCGTCTTCATACCCCAGAGGCTGCGCCGGGCCTCTCTGCGACCGTCGTCATGGTAATGAGGCTGCCTCGGGCGCTGGCTACTGGGAGCGTTCGAGTTAGCAGAGCCTGAGGCCCTCTGGGTACTGGGGCAGGGGGTGAGGGGAGCAGGCGGAAGTGAGATACCGCTGTAAGGTGGACTCCGGGGAGTGAACGCGAGGGACTGAAGAAACCTTCGCCTTGAAAACAGAGTCAGTATTTTCCAGAGACAGGCTTTGGAGTAAGCCAGATTTCATTCATCAGTACTAAAATATGGTTGACAAGCCTTGTGATAATCCTGTAAGATAGAAGCCTATCTCCCCACTTCATTTTACTTCTCAGGAAACCCTTGGCGTCCTTGCCAAAGACCAAACAGCTAATGCATTCTGGAGCCGGGCTTAACGGTCCAGATGTGACTGCCCAGATCTTTTCTCTTTCTACATTTCTATAATCTGTTTTTTTTTTTTTTTTTTTTTTTTTTTTTTTTAAAAAAATTGATTAAAAAAAAATTTTTTTGTGTTTATTGAAAATTAAAGTTATAAAAACGTAAAAAAACAAAACACAAACAACCTATGGCCTTTGGGCGCCGGGCTTAAGGGGCACTTGTTTACCGCCCACATCTTTTATATTTCAAAATTTATATATTTTTTTTTTTTTTTTTTTTTTTTTTTTTTTTTTTTGCAAAAATGGC
>CAUYPK010045659.1:0-14082 GCA_963574355.1 Loris lydekkerianus
ATTAACATACCACATTAACCCATAGTATTCAATGGCAACTTTAATAAAGTGAATAAACCATTTAAGACAGTAAAGTATTGTAAATAAATGGTTAAAAATCCTGAATCCTTATACTCCAAAACCCCTGATTATAAGGATTCAGGATTTATAAACATTTACAAGACTTTACTGCTTTAAATGGGGTATTCACTTAATTAAATGTGCCATTAAATATTGTGGGTTAAATAGTTCAGTGGAATACAGTTCAGTTCAGCCCCCACTCATGGACTGAGCTGAAGCACCACCCCCTCAAGCAGACGGCAGAAGATGACTGGAGACTAGGTGCATTTGATTAGGTGTGCAGGCACCAAATCAAATAACCTGTATGACCCAAGTGTAAGCCGAGTTCAGGGTTTTCGGCACAAAAACTCGGCTTATATTCGAGTGTATATGATATATGCTTAATTCTTTACCTTCAATTATCAGTTTTCTGAGTGAAGAGTTGGAGTAATAGAAATCGCCCATTATGAAAGACAATCCTCCATCTTTCTCCCCGGGGAATAGTTTTGGGCTCATAGATTTTTATTCATTCAATAATTAAAGTCAATTTTCTTTTTAAGAGACAGAATATCATTTTATCACCCCCCATAGAGTGCAATGGCATCACAGCTCACAGCAATCTCCAACTCCTGGGCTTAGGTGATTCTCTTGCCTCAGCCTCCCGAGTAGCTGGGACTACAGGCGCTCGCCACAACAGCGGGCTTTTTTGTTTTTGTTGTTGTTGTTGTTGTTGCTGTTTTTGCTGTTTGGCGGGGGTGGGGGGGGGTTGGAACACAGCACCCTCAGTATATGGGGCTGGTGCCCTACCCACTGAGCCACAGGCTCAGCCCCCTACCCCGTTTTTTTTTTTTAAGTTCAAAGTGTCCCAACTTTGGTCCGTGGGATTTCTATCAAACTGATTCCCATGTCCTTTTGCATTTTTCCATTAATCTTTGAGCACTTACTTGTATTCTGGAACATGCTTCAGATTCTCCTTGTACTTTTGCTATGCTATTCCTGGAATCACACATTTCTCCAAAGACCTCAGACTCCTTCTAGTAGAGCATGGTATTTAGATCTTAGGTGTGCCATGAAAATTTTTAAAGATCATTAATTAAATTATTTTCAAAAGAAGTTCAAAGCACAGTAAGTATTTTTTTTTACTCTTTTTTTATCAACATAATTGAAGCATGCCATGGAAGTTTAACTATAGGTTCAAGTGTGCCATGAGATAAAAAAGGTTGAGAAACACTGGTCTAAATCTTTGGCCCAAAATCACAAAAATTTTCTCATTTTCTTTTCCTCATAGTGTTAGTTATCCACTTTGAGTTAATTTTTTTTAATGCATTAGATTTAGATCAAGACTTTCTCTCTCTCCTTTTTCCAATTGTCTCACAATTGACTGAAAACATTACCCTTCTTCCATTGAATTGCTCTTGCATCACTAGAAAAAAATCAATTGAGCATATCTGTGTGGGTCTATTTCTGGGTTCTCTATTCTTTTCCACTTACCTATGTGTCTATACCTGCACCAATACTACATTTTCTTGAGCACTGTAGATCTATAGACTAAGCCTTAGTATCAGATAGAGTAATTCCTCATGTTTTGCTCTTTTCCAAGACTTTTTAAACTGTTCTAGGGCCTGTGCCTTCCCATTCAAATTTTAAATAAGCTATTTATATATCCAAAAACCTTGCTGGGATTTAGATAGAAATTGAATTAATTATATAGATCAAATTGTGGACAATTGACCTATTTACTATGTTGAATCTTCCAATCCCCGAACAAAGTATTCCATTTGCTTAGTTCTTCTTGATTATTTTTATTAGTATATTGTAACGTCCAGCATACAAATACTGCATATGTTTTTTTCAGGATATACTCATGTGTCTTGATCTACTCAGGCTGCCCCACAAAAAAATACCATAGAACAGATAGCTTAAACAATTGAAATTTATTTTTTTCAGAGTTCTGAAGGCTGGAAATCAGAGACCAGAGTACTAGCATGGTCCAGTTCTTGTGAGTTCTCTTCCTGTGCCTACGTGGCCTTTCCTTGGTGCATGCATAGAGAGAGAAATGGAAAGGGGGAGAGAGTTCTTCATCTTCTGTTATAGGGCCACGAATCCTATCAGATTATGACTCCACAATTATGATCTCATTTAACCTTAATTACCTCCTAAAAGTTCTCTCTCTCAATATAGTTGCATTAGGGGTTAGCTAAGCTTCAACATATAAATTTGGTGAAGAGGGGACACAATTTAGTACATAGCACTAAATTATTTTTATTTGAATAATTGTAAATGATATTGTGTTTTTAATTTGCTTTTTTCATGTTCATTATTAATAGACATAGGATAGATTTTAATGTGTTGATTTTTATCCTGTGACATGGCTGAACTCACTAGAATTTTTTTTTATTAATACTGGAACTTTTTGGTAGATTCATTGAAACTTTACACATAGACAATCATGTCATCTGCAAGTAGAGATAGTTTTTTTAAAAAAAATCATAAACCTTTTTTTTCTTTATCTTTATTCCACTGGCTGGAACTTCTGGTATTATTTGAGTAAAAGTGTTGAGAACATAAATCCTTGCCCTTTTCTGACTCCTAGTGGAAAAGGATTCAGTCTTTTATCATTAAATATGTTAGCAATAGTTTTGTAGCTGTTCTTTATCAAGTTTAGGGAAGTCCTTCTATTCTTACTTTGCTGAAAGGTTTTTTTATTTTTTTATCATGAATGGGTTTGGCCTTTGTCAAATGCTTTTTCTACATCAACTGATACTCTTTCTTTCTTTCTTTATCATTATTATTTTTTTTCAACATGATGAATTATACTGATTCACTTTGGATATTGATCCAGCAGCCTTGCAAACCTCAAATCAATTCCCCTTTGTCATTGTGTATAATTCTTTTTATCATTTGGGGGGCTCAGTTTGCTAATGTTTATTGAAGGCCTTTGCATATATAGAGATGCTACCCTATAGCTTTTTCTTTGCAATGAGTTTGTCTGGTTTTGGTATCAGGATAATAATATTGGCCTCATAAAATACATTCAGGAGTTTTTCTTTCATTTCTGTTTTCTGGAAGAGATTGTGTAAAGATGATGTTAATTTTTCAAAATATTCATAATATTTAAATAATAATTCATCATTTTCCATTAATAGTTATAATAAGATAATGAAACAATCTGAGCTTAGCAGTTTATTTTTATTCAGGAGGTTTTAATAAAAAATGTTGGATCTTACTGGCTTTTCAGATGATCAGTTTCATATTGGTGAGTATTGGTAATTTGTCTTTCTGGGAGAATTCTCTAATTGTCATAATATTCATTGATTATACTCGTATAGTTTTTCAAGTGGTTAATTCTAGTAATTTTTATGTTTGCATGATCTGTAGTGATACCTCTATTTAATTACTGATATTGATGTTTTGCATGTTCTCTATTTTTTCATTCACTCTTACTAAAGGTTTATCAATTAAATAGATGATTGTTTACCAATTAAATAGATGATTTTGAACCAGCTTTTCATTTTACTGATTATTATTCCATTTTCATTGATTTTTGTTTTTGTTTTTATGATTCCCTTTCTTCTACTCTTTTTTTCATTTAGTTTACTCTTTTTCTACCTTTCTTGAAGTGGAAGGTTTGGTTCTTTTCTAAGATATGTTCTCACTTACTGCTATAAATTTTTCTCTCAGCCTTGCTTTTAGCTACATTCTACATATATTGATACGTTGTCTTTTTGATTTTATTTGTTGTATGCATTTTAATTTTTTGAAACCTCTCTTTGACTCATTTGTTATTTAGTAGTATGCTGTTTATTATCCATATGTTTAGAGATTTTCCTGTTTTATAAAATTGATTTGATGATTGGTTCCCTTATAGATAAAGAACATACTCCATATGATTTCAATTATTGTAAACTTGTTGAGGTAACCACCTGGTAACCACCATTCCACTCTTTCATTCTGTGAATTTGACTACTTTTGATACCTCATATAAGTGGAATCATGCAGTATTTATCTTTATGTAACTAGTTCATTTCACCTTTGAGGACACCATGATGTCCTCAAAGTTTATCTACATTGTTATATATCATGGAATTTCCTCCATTTTAAGGCTGAATAATATTTTATTGTAATGTATATATTATATTTTCTTTATCCATTCATATACAGATGAACATTTAGGTTGCTTCCACGTTTTAGCCATTGTTAATAATGTTGCAATGAAAATGGGAGTGCTAACATCTCTTTGAGATCTTAATTTCAGTTCTTTTGGATAAATACACAGAAGAGGGATTTCTGGCTCATATGGAAGTTCTATTTTCAATTTTTTAGGGAATCTTCGCACTGTTTTCCATAGTTGCTGCACTACTTTGCATTTCCCCCAATACTATACAAGGATTTCAATCTCTTCACACTTACCCAATGTTTGTCTGTTGTTTTATTGTTTTGTTTTTATATAATATCCATCTTTACAGGTGAGAGGTAATATCTCATTATGGTTTTGATTTACATTTCTGTGATGATTTAGTAACATTGAGCATTTTTCCTATACCTCTTGTTCACTTGTATGTCTTATTTGCAGAAATGTCATTGGGATTGCATTAAATCTGTAGATAGCACTGAGTAGTATGGGTATTTTCTACAATATTAAGTCTTCCAATTCATGAATACTTCCATTTGTTTGTTTATTGTTTAGTTTCCTTCATTATGTTGTATAGTTTTCAGTATAGAAGTCTTTCACCTCATTTAGCTGACTTTATTCTTATGTATGTTATGCTTGTAAAAGGGTTTGTTTTCCTAATTTCCTTTTCAGATCATTATTAGTCTATAGAAATGCAGCTGATTTGTAATTTCTGTATGATTTTGTATCCTAGTTTTATTAAATTCATTTATTAATTCTAACAGGTTTTTAAGTAGTCTTTAAGGTGTTCTATATATACCATATTTTTCTATTCATAATGTGAACTATTTTGTCCAAATTTTTGAGGGAAAACTAATGATGTGCATTATACATGGGGAGTATGGCTCAAGAGTGGGGGAACACAGTGAGCTTCTTGGGGCCATCATGTGCTGCATCCTGGGCCTGTGGGAGCATAGAGTTCCAGTCTGGGATGATCCTGGATCCAGTGGGAACAAGCCAAAACAGCGTCAATCAGGAGAGGGGGTAATGGCAGGGATGACAAAGTGAGCCTTTGCTGTGTGGGGTGAGAGCTAAGGCCCAAGACCCAGCCATACAGAGGGAACCAGGAGTCCCATGAAGGCCCCCAAAACCCTCCTGGTTGCCTGCAGGTAAAGTGGCCTCAGAAGCTCCAGCCCCACTGACCTCACATGTGACCATCTCAGCTGGGACCCCACATGAGGTGGAGAGGGAAGAGCTCCCCAGAGAGAGGTACAAATTGGCAAGTAAATCTGTGGGAAATGCCTGGTTTGAGAGCTTGTAATAGATAAGTTCTGAGCCCTTGAGAAAAGTTCTGGAGCTGCATCTTTGATACCCCATGTTTTCTCTGGCCCACCCAGGACCACAGACATGCTGTTTCTCTGCCTGGACAACTTACCACTCCTTTTATACTCAGCTAACTCCCACTTATCCTTCATATCTGAACTTACCAGTCACTCAGCTGAGGAGACTGTACCCTCTAAGCAGCATTATTATCCCCTGATACATGCCATCAGAGCCCAGTGAATTCTGCTTATCACACAGTACATTCATGACAGTTTAAAATTCCTTACTTCTTGTCTGCCTCCCCTAGCAGACTGTGAATTCTCTAAAAGCAGGGTCCAGATCTGCCTTGCCCAACTCTGAAGTCCCAAATCCATGCTGCACAGACAGATAAATCCTAAATACCTGAAGGGTGAAACCTGGGAGTTCAGGAGTACTAGAGTGTATAAAGTAATTTGTTAATATCTTTTTTTGTATTCATCCAAGTTAAGCTAAAACATGGGTGAAAAAGATTTGCTTTTTCCTGTAATAGAAAATGATACAGGATAAAATTTATTACCCAAATTTAAAAAAAATTAAATTCAGGACTAGAGAAGGGTAAGTGGAAACAGAATTTGAGGTCAAAATGTTTATGGGAAATGTGACTCATTCTTAAAAAAATACACTAAAGGGAAAACCAGCCCCTCTTTTATTTCATTGGGCTCTTCTGTGCCTGGATGTGATATCTGAAACTGTTACTATAGATGAAAGTATCATAACTGAGATACTAACCAGAAGCCAAGAATTTTCTTCATATACCTATGGAAACAAGGATTAGCTGCCTACTGACTTCTGGTGATCCTCCCAGATTCTCATCAGTGCCTTTTGGTGTCTGAAAAAAATTCAAAACTACACAGAGCTATAAATTCCACCAGAGAGTTCAATCTCACTACTGTTACTTGCGAATACTAAGTGAACTGTCAGGGCTAACGTGAATAATTTACATTCATTTTTATAAACTCTCTTAGACTAGGCCACCCAAGAAATAAAACAATTTTGTGGCTTAGATAAAATGACAAAATAGGAAATTATTAAAATGGCAATAAGCTTTCTCCTCCTCATGCCTGAGGGGTTCTGCTTGCTTCCTCTTTGTATTGATGATGGCTTACACAAAGGACAGTATTAAATGTTCTGGGGAACTGTGGCAGGTCTGTTTTGGTCCCTGTGTATACCTTCCTAAGAAAGGCATGAGGATTAGAATTGGGTTATAGGAACTTCATTTTGACAGGGAGAATGGAACCCCCAGCTTCAGCAGCTCCAGAACTTGTCTCAAGGGTTCAGAACTTATCTATTACAAGTTCTCAAACCAGGAATTTACCACAGCTTTACTTGCCAATAAATTATCATATACCAAGTACAAGATAGTAGTTAATCAGGAAACAACTTCCAAGAAAACAGTCTGCAAGTCTCTATGGTATTTTTTTGGTCCTTCAAAAATAGAGAACCCTAGAGGTGAAAGCTCTGAAGCAAGTTTCTCCCTTTTCTAGGTCACTACTGTTTCTGGGAAACTTTGTTAGTATTTTACCCCACTTATATGCAGGAACAGAAGTAACAGGTGAAACCTTGAGCAAAGTATCCCTGTGCCTGGGCCTCTGATGGGGCTGCCCCTTTCCAATATGCCTGATGTGATTACATGTATACATTATTCTACTTTATAACAAGCAATATAATACATGATGCTTTCTCTTTTTTTTTCATTCTGAGCTTAGGAAGATCACTTAACCTTTTTGAGTCAGTTTTCTCACTTGCATAGTGGGTGTAAATTCCACCTATTTCACAGAGTCTATATGAATATGGCACAGTATATTCACATTTATGATAGTCATTCATTCTTTTCTTTCATCAATACCTTTAAAGTGTTAACTATGTGTAAGATAATGTTCTATATACCGAAGATATAGCAGAAAACAAGAAAGACAAGTCTTTTTGTTCATATAGCATACATTCTAAGGGGCAGGAAGAAGCACGTTGTACAGTACAACATATCTCAGAGATCAATAAATGTTATGCAGAAAGTGAAGTCAAAGAATAAGATAGAAAATGAGAAGGCATAGAGGGGCATGCTTTAGAGAGAATGTTCACAAAAGGCCTGTCTGAGATGACACTGAATGAGAAGGATCCATGATAGATCAGGTGTACCTGCCCAAATAAACTTGCCCCATCCAGACAGGGTCAGGTTCATGGCTGGCGCAGGAGGAGTCGGTTCATGGCCCACCCAGAGAGGGTTAGACTCATGTCCCTCCAGGAAATAGGAATGTCACCAATCCTGGCTGCCCTAACTCTTTAAATTCCTGTCTGCCATAGCCCACGTGTGGATTTCTCCCTGGTCAGGAATCTCACCTCACCTGTACTCTAGGTGGAATAAAGGCCACTTTAACTGCATAAATTGGATCTCTGTTTTCCTTTCGTCTCACGTCTCAGAATGATTTTATCCTTGGGTCTGGAACCTTTCAATTCAGCTATGTGAAAATTTAAGAGATCTGTGTTTCAACAAGTGTAATGACCTTAAAGTGATTGGATTGGTTTGTTTTAGGAACTAAAAAAATTTCAGAGTGGCTGGAGAAGGTTGAAGGAAAAAAAAGACATGTATGAGATGAAGTTGGAAGGGTAATGAGTGGCCAATTCACATAGTAGTGAGAAGAAATTTGGATTTTATTTTATTTTTGGTGCACTGGGGCATTGTGAAAGGGTTTTAAACAATTAAGTGATGTGATTTGATCTTCATTCTAAGACTCTCATGGGTGGATGAAAATGAAGGGTTCTATCTGGCCAAAACTATTTTCTGAAAATACTAAAATATTATTGGCCATTTCCATTGTTTTGTCCTTTGCACTGATGAAGCAAAAGCAATGGTGGGTAAAACTGCTGGTGTCAGCATAAAGCAAGGCAGTGGCACCAAACTACACTGTACTACTGTACTAGTTGCCATTGTATTCTTCACCACCACATAAATAAATAAATGTACACAAACTCCCACATCAAATTCAATACCACATTAAAATTATCATTCACCATGATCAAGTGGGATTTATCCTAGGGATGCAAGGGTGAGTCAACATATGCAAATGAATAAATTGATATATTACATTAACAGAATCAAGAACAAAAATTATATGACTATTCATCCATGATTATTTTAATAGGTGCCAAAAGGCATTTGATAAAATTCAACATCCCTTTATGATAAAAGTTCTCATCAAAATGAGTACAGAAGTGCAAACCTAAAATAATAAAAGCCATATATAACAAAATCAATGACTAACATCTTACAGAATAGGGAAAAACTGAAGAGCTTCCTTTTAAAAGACTGGAACAAGACAAGGATGCCCACTTTCACTGCAGTTATTCAACATAATACTAGAAATCCTGGACAGAGCAATTAGGCAAGAGAAAGTAATCAAGGGCATCCAAATCAGGGAAAATGAAGTCAAATTAGCCTTATTCACTGATGACATAATCTGACACCTAGAAAAACTATTTGGACTGATAAATGAATTCACCAAAGTTGCAGGATACAATATTAAAATAGAAAAATCACTAGTATTTATAAACACCAACAGCAAACAAGCTGAAAAAAGAAATCAAGAAAGCAATCCCATGTATAATGGCTACAAAAATATAAATTACCTAGGAATCAATCTAAGCAAATAAGAGAAAGATCTATACAAGGAAAACTATAAAACTCTGATGAAAGAAACCTAAGACATACATATACACACACATAAAAACTGAATTCATAGATTGGAATAATTAATATCATTAAAATGACAATACAACTCAAATTAGCTTAAAGATTGAATGAAATCTCTATCAACATACCAGTGACATTCTTCACAGAAATGGAAAACGAAATTCCTAAATGCATATGAAACTACAAAAGACCCTGAGTAGCCAAGCATTCCTGAACAAAAAGAATGAAACTGGAGGCAAAACACTACCTGACTTCAAATTTACTACAAAGCTATAGAAATCAAAACAGCATGGTACTATCATTAAAAACAGACACATAGGGCCGGGGGTAGTGGCTCACGCCTGTAGTCCCAGCTCTGTGGGAGGCTGAGGCGGGTGGATTGCCTGAGCTCAGAGGTTCGAGACCTGTATGAACAGCAGTGAGCTAGAGTAAGACCCTGTCTCTACTAACATCAAAAACAGCCAAATGTTGTGGTGGGCGTCTGTAATCCCAGCTACTAGGAAGGCAAGGAGACAGAGCATCACCAGAGGAAGAACATTTAAAAAAAATAAGAAAAAAAATGAACAACAACAACAAAAAAAAAGTACTTCAAACGAAGAATGAACAAGCAAGCTGAAATTAAAAATTAAAAAAAAATTAAAACAAACAAAAAACCAGACACATAAACTGATGGAACAGAACAAAGAATCCAGATGTAAATCCATGAGTTTATAACAAACCTGTCTTTCACAAAGCTGCCAAGGAGTTACTGTGGGGAAAAGGAGAATCTTTTCAATTGATGGTGCGGGGTAAACTGGATAGCTATATGCAGAAGAATTAAAAAGGACCCCTATCTCTCCCCATATACAGAAATCAATCAGAATGAATTAAAAACTTAAATATAAGACCAGAAACTACTAGAAGAAAACATTGGGGAAATGTTCCAGGATTTTGGTCTGGGCAAAAATTTTTTGTGGAAGAGCTCAAAAGCACAGGCAACCAAAGTCAAAATAGATAATTGAAATTACATCAAGCTGAAAAGCTCCTGCAGAGCAAAGGAAACAATTAACAAAGTAAAAACACAACCCATAGGACAGTGGTTCTCAACCTTCCTAATACTTGAAGTAGCAATGAAAATAATTTTATGGTTGGGGGTCACCACAACACGAGGAACTGTATTAAAGAGTCACAGCATTAGGAAGATTGAGTGCTTATGTAAGCAAATATTTGCAATCCATTTATGTGGTAAAGTATTAATAACCAGAATATATAAGGAGCTCAAACAATTCAGGAAGGAAAAAAATCCAATAATCTAATTTAAAAATGGGCAGAATATTTGAATAGGAATTTCTTTTTCTTATTTTTTGTAAACTTTATTCAAATTAATATGAGGGTACAATATTTAGGTTACATTGTTCTCACTTCCAGGACAAAGTTCCACTTGTAGAAGAACCCCTCATTCAGGAGGCGTGTTATACACCCTCACAATGTGCACGTCAGGTGAGATCCTGCCTCATGCCCTCCCCAACGTCCTGCCCCTCCCCTCTCCTGCTTCCCTCCACCCCTCAACTGGACTATAATAGTGTTTTATTGTTCTTACGAACATGTAATTGTTTATATATTGATTTCATATTAGTATGGAGTACATTGGATATTCCAAGATTTCCATTCTTGCAATACATTACTAAGAAGAATGTATTTCAACTCCATTCAGGCAAATGTAAAAAATATAAAGCCTCTGTCTTTTTTAATGGCTGAATACTATTCCATGTTATACATATATCACAGTTTGTTGATCCATTCATGGGTTGATGGGCACTTAGATTGCTTCCATGGCTTGACAATGATGAACTGAGACACAATAAATATTCTGGTGCAAATGTCTTTGTGGTAAAATGATTTTTGTTCTTCTGGGTAGATATCTAACAATGGGATTGCAGGATCAAATGGAAGGTTACTTTTAGATCTTTGAGGATTCTCCATACTTCTCTACAAAAGGGCTGTATTAGTTTGCAAACCTACCAGCAGTGTAGAAGTGTTCCGTTCTCTCCACATTCATGCCACCATCTGGGATTTTGGGACTTTGTGATGTGGGCTAATCTTGCTGGGGTTAGGTGATATTAGTGGTTTTGATTTGCATTTTTCTGATGATTAATGACAGTGAGCATTTTTTAATGTGTTTGTTAGCCATTCATGTGTCATCCTCAGAGAAATTTCTGTTCAAATCACTTGCCTGCTTATAGAAAGGGTTGTTTGCATCTTTCTTATTGTTTAATTTGAATTCTCTGTAGATTCTAGTTATCAGGCCTTTGTCAGATTCATAACATGTAAAAATCTTCTCCCATTCTGAGGGCTGCCTGTTTGCTTTGTTTGTGGAACTCTTAGCTGTGCAAAAGCTTTTTAGCTTAATGAAATCCCAGTTATTTACTTTTGATGTTGCTGTGATTGCTAGGGGGGATCTTCCTCATAAAGATTTTTTCCCAGGTTAGTATCTTCAAGTGTTTTCCCCATATTCTCTACTAGAATTTTTATTGTTTCATGTCTTAAATTTAAATCTTTTATCCAATGAGAATCAAATTTTGTCAGTGGTGACAGGTACAAGTCCAGTTTCAGTCTTCTGCATGTAGATAACCAGTTCTCCCAGCACCATTTGTTAAATAAGAATTCTTTTCCCCATTGCATGTTTTTGTTAGGCTTATCAAAGATTAAATGACAATATGTGGCTGGATTCATCTCTACATTCTCTATCTCTATTTTTGTGCCAGTGCTGAAGTATGGCAATGTGATGCCTCCAGAATTGTTTTTATTTCTAAGAATTGTATTTGCTATTTGGGTTTTTTCTGGTTCCATATGAATTGAAGTACTATTTTTTCATGATCTTTAAAGTACAACATTGGTGCTTTGATGGGGATTGCATCAAATCTATAGATGGCTTTGTGTAGTATGGACATTTTAATGATGTTGATTCTTCCCAGCCATAAGCATGGTATGTTCTTCCATTTGTTGACATCTTCTGCTATTTCCTTTCTCAAAGTTTCATAATTCTCTGTACAGAGATCTTTCACTTCTTTTGCTAGATATATTCCCAGGTATTTCATCTTTTTTGGTGCTATTGCAAAAGGAATAGAGTCTTTGATTTTGTTCTCGGCTGGACAATTGTTGGCGTATACAAAGGCTACTGATTTGTGGGTATTGATTTTGAAATCTGAAACGCTGCTATATTTCTTAATAATTTTCAAGACCTTTGTAGCTGAATCCTTGGGGGTTTTCCAGGTATAAAATCATGTCATCTGAGAAAAGGGAAAGTTTGACTTCCCATGCTCCCACTTGGATTCCTTTGATCTCCTTCTCTTGTCTGATTGCAATGGCCAGGACTTACAATACTACATTAAATAGCAGTGGAGACGGTGGGCATCCTTGTCCGGTTCCAGATTTGAGTGGGAATGCTTTCAGTTTTACTTCATTGAATATGACATTGGCTGTGAGTTTCCTATAGATTGCCTCTATCAGCTTAAGGAAGGTTCCTTCTAAGCCTATTTTCTTGAGTGTTTTTATCATGAAAAGATGCTGGATATTGTCAAAAGCTTTTTCTGCATCGACTGAAAGAATCATGTGGTCTTTGTTTTTGATTCTATTCATGTGGTGTACTATATTGATAGATTTGTGTATATCGAACCAACCCTGTGTCTCTGGGATAAAACCCACTTGATCATGAGGTATAACTTTTTAAATGTGTTGCCATATTCTGTTTGCTAATATCTTGTTGAATATTTTTGCATCAATATTCATTAATGATATTGTCTATAGTTTTCTTTTTTGTTGTGTCCTTTCCTGGTTTGGGGATCGGGGTGATATTTGCTACATAGAATATGTTGGGGAGGATTCCTTTTTTCTTTACATTTTGGAAAAGTTTATGCATTATAGGAACTAGTTCCCCTTTGAAGATTTGATAGACTTCTGGTGTGAAACTATCTGGTCCAGAGATTTTGTGTACTTTATACTATTTCAGTACTTGATATTGGTCTATTCAAGTTTTCTAAGTCTTTCTGGCTAAGTTTTGGAAGGTATTGTGCTTCCAAATATCAGTCCATCTCCTCTACATTTTCATATTTCTTGGAATAGAGTTTTTGTAGTAATTGTTGAGAATCTTTTGTATTTCTGTAGTATCTGTTGTTATTTACCATTTATCATTTCTGATTGTCATTATTAGAAATCTTGTTTTTCTGTTTCTGGTTAGTCTGTCCAAGGGTTTATAAATTTTATTAATCTTTTAAAAGAACCAACTTTTTGTTTCACTGATCTTATGAATAATTCTTTTGTTTTCAATTTCATTTAGTTCTGCTCTAATTTTGGTTATTTCTTTTCTTCTGCTGGTTTTGGGATTAGATTGTTCTTCCTTTTCCAGTTGCTTGAGATGGCTGATTAGGTTGCTGACTTGATCTTCCTCTGTTTTCTTGATGAAAGCATTAATGCTATAAATTTCCCCTAAGGGCTGCCTTTGCAGTATCCCACAGGTTTTGATAGTTTGTGTTTTCTTTACTGTTGTGTTCCAGAAATCTAATGATCTCCTTCTTGATCTGATCTATTACTCAGCTATCATTCATCATAAGGTTATTTAGTTTCCATGATTTTATTTGAGTATGAAGATTTATGTTGCTATTGAGTTCTACTTTTATTCCATGATGGTCTGAGAAGATACAGGGGATAATTTCTTTCTTTTTTTTTTTTTTTTTTTTTTTTTTTTTTATAAAGTTTTTAAAATTAAAACAAACCCTAACTGATCTGAACAATATGATATCATCCCACACTATAATAGTTGGAGATCTTAACACCTCATTGGCAGTACTGGACAGATCCTCCAAGCATAAATTAAACAAAGAAATTATGGAATTAAACAAGACCC
>CAUYPK010045663.1:0-41551 GCA_963574355.1 Loris lydekkerianus
TCTTTAAATTCGCTAAATTCTTGAGACAACTTTTGAATTTCTCCTCGAATTCCTAATTCCATTTTATTAATCTTGTCTGTGATCCAAATTCTGAATTCGATTTCTGACATCTCAGCCAGTTGTTTATGACTGTGATCTTCAATTGCCTCGGCTGTATCTTTTCTTGGGGGGGGGGGTTTGATCTATTCTGGTTATTCATGTTACCAGAGTTTTTCCGCTGATTTCGCCCCATGGTTATTTTACTTCCTTTGATTTTTTCCCCCTGGGGCTTTATCAAGGGCCCGTACAGTGTTGTGGCCTGGAAAACTGGAGCCCTGTCTGGTGTGGTGGGGCTCAGTGGTTCTGTCTTGTTTTCAGCTGGTTTCTGTTGTAACATTTACTCTGGGTTGAACCCTCAGCTGCAGGGAAAAACCAGTGGTTAAGTCACCCTGCCCGCCCCCCTCTGGCACCAATTAGAAAAGGAAAATCAAATCTTCCTACAACTGCACCCCCAGGGCACCACCTGACAAGTCCTCAGTCTATTGGTTCAGTTCAGAAGGTCCAAATCAATTGTCTCAAGTGGCACCTGTCTCGGGTGGGAGAGTTCAAGAGGTCTCTGGGGACTGGATCTCAGGGGGCTGATGACAACTCTGCTATGGCTTACTCCAGTGCTGCGTGGAATCAGGAGAAGCCACCTTGCAAATAGATCCATCTGGGATGGTTGATGTCTCCTTCCCCTCTTTGCCACTCCGTTGGACCCAGTCACTGGTATCTCTGCAGATAGCTAACCCAGTTGCCTGTAATGAACAGATACTCCAGGGGCTTGCACCTGCCTGAATCGCAAGGAAATCCACCAGGCCTCTGCAGTCTGCCGCTATCTAGCAGGAGGAGGTGAGACCTGACATTCTTGGGTGCTTGATGAAGATGTGTGTGTGGGGGGTGTTCACTCAGATTTAGCCCCGCCCCTGATTGATGTTGCTAACAGAACAGAACAGAACAGGACAGGACAATTTTGTGGAATTTTGTCTCTGTTTCTGCTAAAATCACCTGCAGAAGACAGGCTGTTCTGATTTCAAATGTCTTTGTTGCTGGAGGTATGTATTCGGATGCTTTCTGGGTTTGTGAGCAGTGTCACAAAACAAAGCAAAAGCAAATCCTTTACTCACGGGTGGCCTCCTCTGGTTGCCCAGGGAGACAGGGTGTGGCTTCAGAATATTTAGAAGTGAGCCGTTTTGCTTTTGTTTGCGTCCTTGTGGTCTCAGCTCGCCTCAGTGGTGTTGATGTGCGTTCTTCAACCTTCTCTCTTGGTACAGCTCAAATCCTTCAGGTTACTTACTAAATTTCCATCCTTTAACTCTCCTTTTGGACGGGAGCTTCTGTGGAAAGCTGGCTTCAGTCTGCCATCTTGTCTCCTCCCCCACTAAAACTGACATTTTAATAGTCTTCCATGAATTATGCATGTTCTTAATGGCATCTAGGACAGCAACTCCTTTCCAGAAAGTTTTCATTTTACTTTTCCCAGATCAGAGAAACCATTATCTATATATTTCATGAACAGTAAGACAGAGAGTTAAAATTACGTCTTAATCCATAGGCTACAGAATGGAAGTTATGTTAGCACACAAGAAAAGGGGATTCATCTCCTTTTACATCTCCATTAGAGTTCTTCAAAAACCCGGGGCATTGTCAATGAGCAGTTAAGTATTTTATTTTTTATTTTTTTTTTTAATTAAAGCATAGCTGTATACATTAATGCATTTATGGGGTACAATGTGTTATTTTTATATACAGTTTGGAATGCTTACATCAAACTAGTTAACATAGTCTTTACCTCATTTTCTTAATTATTGTGTTAAGACATCTATACTTTACACTTAATAGATTTGGCATGTACCCGTGCAAAAGGCAAACTTTTTTTCCTAAGAAGTAGGGTCTCAATACTGGGCTTCAAATATTCAAAAACTCATGCTGTAAACAGATGTGCTATTACCCAAGCTTTGTTGTTCCATAGATAGGGCACAGGAAAAATTGATTTAGCTAAATTCTCAAGGGCCCAAGGATTTTTCCTACAGTGAATGAGTACAGGCTTCAAGTTAAAGTAACCAGTTGCATAGCCCCTGGCAAGAGAGTCAGCCTGTTCTTTGAAGCTTTGAAGGCAGGCATTGACTACACCTCTTTAGCTATGAAAGTTTTAGATGACAACTTTTCCCAACAGAAGGCTGTTTCATCTACACTGAAAATCTGTTTAGTGTAGCCAACTTCATCAATAATGTTAGCTAAGATCTTTTGGATAACTTGCTATAGGTTCTCCATCAGGACTTGCTGCTTCACTTTGCATTTTTATATTATGGAGATGACTTCTTTCCTTAAATCTCACAAAGCAATCTCTGCTAGCTTCAAGGTTTTCTTTTGCAGCTTCCTCTTTTTTCTCAGCCTTCACAGAATTGAAAATTTAGGGCCTTGCTCTGGATAAGGCTTTGGCTTAAGGGAATATGTGGCTTGTCTGATCTTCTATCCAGACCACTCAAATATTTTCTTATCAGCAGTAAAGCTGTCTTGCTTTCTTATCATTTGTGCGTCCACTGACATTGCACTTCTGATTTCCTTCAAGAACTCTTCCTTTGCATTTGCAGCTTGGCTACAGGAGGTTTAGCTTCCAGCCTGTGTTGGCTTCTGACATGGCTTTCTCACGCAGGTTAGTCTTTCTAGCCTGATGTACAGTGACAGACACGCAACTCTTCCTTTCAGTTGAACACTGTAGGGCTATTGTAGAATTATTAATTAATCTAATTTCAATATTATTTGTCTCAGGGACTAGGGATGCCCAAGGAGGTGAGAAAATGAGGAATGGCTGGTCAGTGGAGCCACTGTCTGAGTGAGAACACAGACATTTATCAATCACATTCATTGTCTCATATGGGTGAAGTCTGGGATGCCCCAAAACAATTACAATAGTAACATCAACGATCATTGATTATAGATCACTATCATAGACAGAATAATAATGAGAAAGTCTAGAATATTATGAGAATTACCGAGATCTGACACAGAGACAGCAAGTGAGCACATGTTGGGTAAATGGCATCAACAGACTTGCCCAAGGCAGGGTTGTCACAAACCCTCAATTTGTTTTTAAAAAAAGAGGGGAGAAGAGGCAATATCTATGAAGCACAATAAAATGAGGCTGTCTCTATTTGTTTATCTAAGCAGGCCTAAACTTAGAATAAAGTACAGTAACAATAACGGTATTATAATTTTATTGGGTCACCATCACACATGCAAGTCTATTGTTGACCAAAACACTGTTGTGTGGTATATAACTGTCTATTCCTTATTTTTTTTTAAAAAAAAAAAACTGACATAAAAAAACTATATTAATAGTCATCTTTGTAATATCTGTGAAAATCAGCATTCAGTACATCATAATAGTTGCTTACAAAACATATACTGACATATACATTTTCATGCCTTCTACACATATAATTCTAAAATTTTAATTATTCATTATTTTGATGTAAAATATTACTAAAGTGCCTCTATTTTATAAAAAGCAAGCCTACTACATGAGTGAATCCATTGTCTTGCTTTCAATGAAAGAGTGACTAGATGGTGGTTAGGGAAGCAGAGGCCATGTCAATGAATTATCAGCTTTATTCCCTACATCAGAGATTTCTGACTGTTGATCTAATGCTCACCAGATACATAGGCAGTCAAAAACATAATGTAAGAGAAAGTATCCAAGCTCAGGAGCTGTGGTTAATGCAATGAACCATACTGCAGATGTTTGCTCAGTTACTAGCTGTTTGGTTCCATACCTCACTGACAATTAGCTTTCCCTTAGAGTACTTGGTCATAGTGTGTGTCCTTCAGAACATTTACTCACTTAAACAGAGCAGCAGCAGATAAGAGAACCCCAAATGAAGAAAATACATCAGGAACTCTGCCTACGGACTGGTTCACTTGGACTCTGATTTTAACATTTGTAGGAAATTTTTCTAAATGACTATCTTGTTACCTTTGGAGAAAACCACAATAAACAACTGAAAGCTTCCCAGGCTGCAGCTGGGACCAGCAAATATTTTCTTAAAAGCCAAGACAGTAAATACTTTAGGCTCTGCAGGCTACAGGACTCTACAGTGTGAAAGTAGGCACAGACAATATATAAAGAAATAAATGTGACTGTTTTCCAATGCAACTTTATTTACAAACATACACTGGCAGGCAGGATTTGGCCCTTGAGTCATAGTTTGGCAATCTTTGGTCTAACCTATCTTTGTCTTTAAAAAATACTTCTTCCATACTTTTTAAATTCAGTAATTCTTATGGAATCTTATTCAAAAAGGATCCTATTAATTATTTTTTGCAATCAAAAAGTATCCTGTCAATTATTTTTTGTTAAATATCCTTCCAAAACTGTATCAACTTGGGATCTACTAACTGGACATCTGGGATCATATGCCTAGGACTAGCTGGAAGTATACCAGTACACCATCTAGAAAAAAAGAAGTGTTATTTGCTTGTAAGAGAACTGATGCATAAACGTAAGTGTAATGTAAGTATCACTTACATTAAGTATCAATCAAAGTATCATAGCAAATTGTAGATACACAAACTAATCCTACTGCTAAAAATAAATTTTCTGCTTATTATTGTATATCAGACTGAATCTTTGATTACTTTATGTCTATCTATGAAATATTTATTTAAAACTATCCAATAAATTTCTACTATTCTCTAATTCATTTCA
This sequence comes from Loris lydekkerianus, assembly GCA_963574355.1. Lineage (NCBI taxonomy): Eukaryota > Metazoa > Chordata > Mammalia > Primates > Lorisidae > Loris > Loris lydekkerianus. The sequence continues at coordinate 4,727 of CAUYPK010045663.1, forward strand.
CCTAGTTGTCAAGTTAGTTAGGTTTTACTGAAACCCAGGGCAGTTGTTCATTCATTCATCTAAAAATACAGAGAATGCCAAAAAAAAGTATAAGCATTTTAAGAAAGGAAAAAACTGTATTAAAATTGTGATACTCTAGTCATAGTTGACTTCTGCGATTATAAAAGGTCCTCAAACATGACTTGTATTCATCTTTTGCTGTCAGTCTTTATTGAGTATTAAGTTTAACACACGTTTTTCCTTTGTTTTCTTGAAACTTACTGTTACCGTTCCTTGAGAAAGTTTCATGTATATTTACACATACAAAGAGGCAGAATGAAGGAGAGAACTTTTTTCCCTTATACTTTCCCCTTTTAAATTTTCTTTCAAAAAAGTATTACTTTCTAAAATGTTTTGTAAAACAAAGTGATTAAGATATATAAGACCAAAAATCAGTTCTCACGAGATATAAAAATAGAGGACTGGGAAGAGTTTTATTTACATTTATCTTTTTATTCTACAACCTAAGAAGGCTTTTCCTTATCTTAACCTGGTCCACAGCAATTAATTTTTACTGATAATTTTTTCAGGTGGAAAAGGTGAGGGGGAAAGAATACAGAAACGCAAAATGATGTGTATAAACATGTTTGTGAGAAAAGAGCCAGGGATTACCATTTAATGAACAATCCCTGAGCATGCTGCATATGAAGTGCTTTGGGCAAAGATAGCTAAGATCTTCCTTTTCCTCTTCACCTTATTAAAGACATCCAGAAACACAAAATGAATTAAAGAAATATTTCTGGCTTCTTTTTAACTTGTTTTCACCCACCCTTAAAAGACAGGCTAGATTCTTATGCTTTAAATGCCCATCATGGGAATTTTTAACTGAAGCAATTATAAAATAAAAATGTACTGACGCTAAGGATACTTTTGTAAACCTGTCACTTTAATCTTTCTTCATGACTTGTTAGTTTAATTAGGTGGCTAGGCAGTCACATAAAATTTCACTGAGAAAGTTGTAAGTGTTACTAGTTGGGCATGAAACTGAAAACATTAAGACTTTTCACTTATTCTCAGAATAAAAGACTAAATGATAGTGAAAGTTAATAAAACTTCAGGCAAAATTAAACACATTACTTTTACTTAGAAAAGAGTGTGCTTGCTTTGTAATAGGTTTTCATGTTTCAGTGCACCAGAATTAATGATGGAAGCACACATTTTGTTATTTAAAACCTAATATTGGGAGGAGCAGAGCTATCACATTGTTACAGTCTCATCAACAACTATTAAAAGGCAACAGGCCAATACAAACAAATACAGTTTCCCCAAAAACTGAATATATATTAAGAACTGATTTCAAGAAAGAGGGGGAAGAGGGAGAGAAAATTACAGCTACATAGAAGGAATAAATTCTAGTGTTCTATAGCAGTATTGGGTAACTACACTGAACAATAAATTATTTTTCCTTTTACTTCTCTAGAAGAGAGAATTTAGAATACTCCTCACATAAGCAAATGTTTGCAGTGGTTGATGTGCTAATTACTCTGACTTCATCACCATACATTGTATATACCAAATACTACTATGTATTCCATAGAGATATATAATTATTATATGCCAATAAAAACATAACTTCACATTTTAAAATATACTTTAGATACACAGAAATTTCTGGTGTCTATTTAATAGAATATAAAAGAATACTGAGTATCTGGCTGATTCAAAGTAAAAAGTAATATAGATTCTACAAATTTAGTATATGTGATCAGAAGTAACTTCCAGAAACAACCAATACTTTATTACTTATTCCTTTGTGTTCATATGGAAGCTTCCTAAACCTAAGCTGAAAACATGCTTGATAAGACCTACCAATGAAAATGCTAAAACTGAGACACTATTCCAGTTCTTCATGATGAATTAAAAACTTCAACAAATTTAAAACAAAATTTAAAAACTAAGGCTGGACTTACATTTCCTTATTCACAACTTGTGACATTCATAATAGAAACGTACATAAAGTTGTTAGCAGTCTCTATAATATATAAACTAAATATGCATACAACTTTTTGTTACTGTTGTGAGAAGTCTAAAATTCTCTTTTCAATTAACATATTTACTAACCTCTTCTGGGACTCTCGTGATTGAAGAGAATGCCATTCACTGCAAAGAGATTATATGCCTCACGGAAGTTTACCACAATCCAATAGGCATAGAGTTTTGCTGCTCCTGTTGGAATAATTTTTAAAAAGCAATAAAGTTTATTATAAAAGACAGTGATTTTTACTTAACTTAAATAATAACTCCCAAATTATAATTTATAATGTATCAAAATTGAAAAAAATACATCAAAAGCAAAAGACAGAATAAAGGTTCCTATGTCAGTTAATCATGTTCATCAGGAAATATCCAACAATTTATTTTCTTTTTCTTTTTTTTTTTTAGAGACAGAGTCTCACTTTATCACCCATGGTAGAGTGTCGTGGCATCACAGCTCACAGCAACCTCCAGCTCTTGGGCTTAAGCGATTCTCTAGCCTCAGCTTCCTGAGTAGCTGAGACTACAGGCGCCCGCCACACCAGTCTAATTTTTTGTTGCAGTTTGGCCGGGGCCATGTTCGAACCCGCCACTCTCGGTATATGGGACCAGCGCCCTACCCACTGAGCCACAGGTGCCACCCCCAACAATTTCTTACTCTTGTAATATCCACTGTGCATTCTTTCACAACCTAAATGATTCAACTATAATGTGCAATATATCAAGCTGACTTTTCTTAGGTCTTACTCCCTTTAAATTGTTAAGAACTAGAAAGTAAAAAATTGGGGATCTTAAAACTGCTTTGAAATTTTATCATTGAAGTCTTTAGTGAACATTTCTTTACAAATTTTACTTTATTTTTTTAAGGGTTTGCGCTCAGCGAAATTTTCACTAGGGAAATAAAAAACAGGAAACCTTATCACTTTAGCACAATCTCACACCAACCAAGCAAAAGAATCATGTTGGTTTTAATTTTCCTTTTAAAGTGATCTGTTCAGAAGGGTTGAATGAACACAGATTGATGAAGTGAGGTAGTAATTTCACCCCAGAGGCAATGGGAGCAAATACTTGCAGTTAGCAATGTATAAAGGTATGCTTCTCAACAAGTCTAGTCACTTTAGTCAGTCTAAATGTTAATCTTACGCCCAGATGACTTCAGCCAAGAGACGTGAACAGAATGAAAGAAGAAACAGGCACCCCCCACCCAACCCAAGCCCGCAAAGAACGCACAGTTGTGCACATGCATTCTCACCATAAGGTGACCGTGGGTAGAAGGGGGTGGTTTCCTTCTGGGGTATTTCTTGCACTTTCCCATAAAGTTCACTTGTTGATGCTTGGTAGAACTTCACAGAGTTGATAAGGCCACAAGTCTTAATTGCATCCAGAAGTCTTAAAGTGCCAACACCATCAACATCGGCAGTATACTCAGCTAAGTCAAAGGAAATCTGGAAAGAGCAGGTGGAGAGACGGCTGCATGAATGGGTTAACAGCTTGCAGAGGCTGACTCAGTGAGGAGGCTATGATTTCAAACACTGTGAAATGTGATGCTGCTGAGAAAATACTATTGTTTTCTAATGGCAGAATAAGAGTGTGGATGTCATCTACTTCTAATATCAGATGGTTAGAAAATATTAATTACCTGTGGTAATGGGAAGGACACTTTAACCATGTTTCAGTTACATACTAATTCTGGGCTGGAGTTCCCAGGGCACAGCTACCAAAGGCAAACCCCTGGTCCTCAGAATCATCTGAGGTGTTACTTAAAATGTCAGTTTGAACCAATCTCTTGGGTTTGGGGACCCAGGAAACTCACGTTTTTAATGAGCTCCAATTGATTTTTGTATACAGAAGTTTGAGAACATGTGCATTAGAACACAGTTGATTTTTTAAAAGATTGTTCTGCTTTCTACTGTTAAATTAAGATATAGGAATAACTAGTATATTACACACAAAAACTCTTTTTGCAATATGAGGTATAATGCATAGAGCAAGAAGTTAATATGTATATATATAAAACTTATAAATGGGTATTGAATAAATCAATGTTTTGTAGTTCTTTAAAGTACTTTTAAAAATAAAAGTTACTGATACTTTTTTCTTAAATTATCTCTATGTGTACATAACGATGAACAAATTAATCTAATATTAGGTCCCTTAAAATAATGAAGCTGAAAATCTTCATCTCTGGCTTATACACAGGGTAATAACAGCCAGGCACAACACAATCATGCTTCCTGCTGCTCTATAAATAACCTCAAACTTCACCTGGGAAAAAACCCTCTTTGGGTGAATATAGCTGCCCTTCATTGCTGGGTCCCAAGTGTCCCCTCAGCATAAGCTGTGAGACACAATGGCATTTAGGCAATTGCTCACCAGGGACCTCAGACCACTAAAGTCATGTCATTTAGGCCTGTGAGTAAAGCTCATGTGGCAGCCCTGAAATTTAAAAAAAAAAAAAAAAAAAAAAGGTAGGGTTCACTTTAATTTTTCAAAAGCAAGAAAGCAAATTTGGCCCATTTTAGCCTTTGTTAATAACATAAAAAATTCATCTTTTTAAAGTTTACCATTCAGTGGTTTTTAGTATAGTCACAGCATTATGCAGTCATCAACATCTCATCCCAGACCATCTTTATCATCCCCAAAAGAAATTCTGTACCCATAAACAGCCACTCCTCAGTCCCCAACTCCCACTCTGACCCTGACAGCTGTTAATGGTATGCATTTGCCTATTGTGGACATTTCACACAAAGAGAATCATATCGTACATGGCCTTTCACAACTAGCTTCTTCACTTAACGTGCAGTTCTGTTGAGTATATAGGTAGAACTGGAGTTACTGGGTCACATGGTCACTTTATTTTTAATATTTTGAGGAACTGCTAGGCTGTCTTCCAAAGTGGCTGCACCATTTCACATTCTCACCAGCAATAAATAAGGTTCCAACTTCTCCGCATCCTACCCAACACTTGTGGTCTTTTTGATGACAGCCAGCCTAATGGTGTGAAGTGGATCTCTTTGTAGTTTTGCTTTGCATTTTTCAGATGAGTAATGTTGAGTATCTTTTCATGAACTTATTGGTCATTTATATTTCTTCCTAGTGGAAAATGTATATCTGAATCCCTGACCCATTTTTAAATTGGGTCATCTGTCTTCATTGAGTTGTAAAAGTTTTTTAGATATTCCAGATACAAGTCTCTTATCAAATGTGTAACTTGCGATTTTTCTGCCCAATATGATGGTTGTCTTTTTGCTTTTGCTTTTTTTTTTTTTTTTTTGAGACAGAGTCTCATTTTGTCGCCCTCTGTAGAATGCCATAGAATCACAGCTCACAGCAGTCTCAAACTCTTAGACTTAAGCCATTCTCTTGCCTCAGCCTCGCAAGTAGCTGGGATTACAGGCACCTGCCACAGTATCTGGCTACTTTTTTGAGATGGGGTCTCACTCTTGCTCAGGCTGGTCTCAGAATCATGAGCTCAAGCAATCCACCCACCTTCTCCTCCCAAGTGCTGAGATTACAGGCTTGAGCCACCGTGCCAGGCCTGCTTTTTAAGAGACAGGGTCTCACTATGTTACCCAGGCTACAGTGCGCTGGCTATTCATATGCACAGTCATAGCAAACTACACCCTCAGATATACGACTCACACGATCTTCCTGCATCAGCCTCCAGAGTACCTGGGTACTCTGTACCATCTCACTCAATTCTGTACCATCTCACTCAGTTAATGTCTTTGTACTTTCTTAATGGTGTCTTGTGAACCTCAAAAGTCCATTATTACCTACTTGTGTTTTGTCACTGGTGCTTGTGGTGTTATATTAAAGAATGCTTTGCTTAACATAAGAACAGTAAGATTTACTCTTGTGTTTTTTAATAAGAATTTCATGATTTTATCACTTGCATTTAGTTCTAGGACCCATTTCAAGTTAAATTTTGTATATGTTTAGAAGTCCAAATGAATTGTTTAGACATGGATATCCAGTTGTCCAAGTATCATTTGTTGAAAAGACCAGTTTTTCTTTGTTGAACACCCTTAGCACCAGGCAATTTTGTTCTCAGGAAAAACTGTGGCCCCATGTTTAGGAAACAGTGCACTAGGAAGGCCTTGGAATGGGGATGTCAGAAGTCTAGGACCACCTAGTGGCATCCCCTTGGGCAGACTAGTCACCTGCTTCCTCTGGCCATTGCTTCCTTACCATAATAGTGCCACAACTACATATTCAAATGCCACATTATAATTCAAAAGTTCTTTTGTACAAGCTTTACAACAGTTCTAGGAGATACAGAAACCAAGTAGTTCCATAGGTCCTGAGGTTCAGAGAAATGGGTTTGCTAAAAGTCACACTATTCAGGAGCAAGTCTCTGCTCCTGAATGGTCCTCATGGTGAAAGCGGGATTCAGCCATTCTAAGGTGCAGACCTCTGCAAGGGTCTAGCAAAAGCATGATCCGCTAAGGAGAACCAAAATTGCACATGGGCATGTGTGAGTGCTTGTGCATCACACACACACATAAACACACACTGTCTCCTACAGTTTCCAGGGATTCATGGATTCAGAAACCTTGACTTGATGATCTTTAATATAATTTTTGACACTAAGTATCTGTCAAGCTAGTACTTAAAACATTTTTAGTATAAGTTCATATCCAATTATGTTTGCAGTCTTTTTCAAGGGGTCAGGTCTGAACAACAAAGAGAATGTTATGGGGTTTTCTTGTTCCTTGGCAATTTTTCCATTTCTGTACATGCTGCCAACACAGATCCATGGTTAAGAATAGCTAGTATTTTTTAAGTATTCAGTATCAGCAGATATGAATCTAAGCATTTTGTATGTATATATTTATTTAATCCCAAGAACAGGTAAGAAGCTAAAGCATTATACACAGGGTGAATGTGATATGGGCTATATTATATATGTATATGCTATATTCACAGTGAACCAAAAGTCCCTGTATAAGCACCTCAAACACTAAAACAGAGAATAATGAAACTGTACAACTTAAAATCTTTCATTTATGCTAGAGAATCCAGTTTGGATAAGCAATAGTTTGTTATTCAGAGGACACAACTCACAGAAAAGAAAACCAGGGAAGCTGAAAATGGCAAATGAGACAGGAGAATACGAGGGTGTGGGGGGAAGGATGCTGTGTATCTATGGATTTAAAGATAACTCCATCAAGACTTTGATATTCAACATGCTGGAGGATAAAACTGGCTGATTAAACCTAATTGTTTACAAAGTGTTTTATAATATAAAGTAACAAATTGAGTGGCTTCCTTTTTAAAAAAAATCAGAACAGCATTTCATAATTGATCAACTCCTAAAGATACAAAGTGTGATTCTGAACATCAAGGGTGTAGAGATCTTGACCTCTAGGCCAAATCTGGCCTGCTGCTGTTTTTGTAATAAAGTTTTATATGATACAGTCACACTCATCTGTTTACGTGTTTTCTATGGTAGTATTCACACTATTACAGCCAAGGTGAATAGCTGCAATACAAAATGTATTTCCCCTGAAGTCAGAAGTATTTACTATCTGGAAATTTACAGAAGACACTTCCTGAGCCCTGAACTAAACTAGTTATACCTGGAAGCCAAAGTGAATAGTTTTTAAAATTTGTATTAGTATTTGTTTCTGTATCTTCTCAATAGTACAGGATGATTATGGAGTATGCTTCCAATCACAAAAAAAGAACTGCACTTTCAGAGGTACAAAAACTTAGTTAACAATAGTAACTAATGTCTTGTAATAAAGTGTCTGCTTTAAAAACAAACAAACAAAAAAGAGACCAACCCAAGTCTACAAAATACTGCTGGAACTCTCTTTCTGGAAATATTTCTTCATTTGGCTTCCAGATCCTCACAATCTTCCAGTTCTCTTGCTTTTTCACCAGCAGCAACTCTTCCAGCTCTTATGCCAGGGACGTGTGGTCTACCAGTTCCCCGTACCTCCACTCCAGTCCTGGGGCTCAAGACTGGGCCTTTGTTCCTCCCTCCTCCCTACCCTCCAGAGGTATCATCTAGTTCTGGGTCTCAAATCACCATCTCTGTGCAGATGACCCCAAAGACCCACTTAAACCTTCCTGTGTACTGGACATGCTTGATGCCATGTCACATTGAGCTGGCCCTAAACAGGGTTCTGGATGCTGATTCCAGAGCTCTTCCTCCCTTGGTCCTTCCCTCTCCATACATAGAACCCATTCAAAACAAAACCAAGGAATCACCCCTGACTCCTCCTTGCCTTCACAGGTCACTGGTCTCAACACTTGTGACCCCACCAGGTAATGCAGGCTTCCACCAGCTTTCATGGGAACCCCTGAAGGAGCCTCTAACTAGATCAGTTATAGTGCTTCCCTACCTGGCTCCAGGTACTACTCCACTTCATTGCCTGCCATGCTCTTCCCTTGCTATGATTCAGCCTCTCTGACCATCCTGCTGTCCTGGGCTTGTTGCCAGCATGTCCCTCCCTGGCGCCTTTATGCTGGCTATTCCCAGGGCTGGGTGTTTACCCCTCCCTCTGTGCAGAATCCCCCTACAAGAGGCCTCTCTGGAGCCCATCAGCAAAAACAGCTCTCTCCACCTCTGCTCCCCTGCCAGGCTTCACCTCAGAGAACCCAGCATACTAGACTCTAAGGTGAGGCCAAGGGCTTTTATTTGTATTTTTCCCATTGTTTCTTTCGTAGCATTTAGAAAGAGTACCTGCCACTTGGAAGGTACTAACTTGAATGAATAAGAGAGCATTAAGTCTGAAGTTTAGGCAGGTAATTCCCTAAATAACCTCATACAATTAATAACAGAACAAACTTTGCCTATGGAGTAAATTCCATTTTAAAAATTTCAATGAATAAGCCAAAGTTTCCTGATTACAAATGCTGCCTTAGAAAAAGAAAGAGAACTGTGTACAAAAGAACTAAATGTGGTAAAAGAAAACCAAAGACCAGAAAGCTTTCCTCTAACATTTGATTTCCCAGACACATAAGGAAGCTCCTGATACCAACTAGCTGGAAATGCCTAGGACCACACAAGCAGCCACACTGTTTACTGTTCTATAAGTTATTAATAAAGGAGAGCAACAATAAAACACTACTTTCCATTGTGAATCAGTCTTTTCCAGTTAGCAGCAGCCCAGCAAAGTTGATGTTTACTTAGCAGCTGGTTCCAGATGCAAACCTGTTTCTCCAAGGCAAAGAGTCAGGCAGGTATGGATCTAGAAGCATTGCAGCTCAGGGGGCAGGGAGGGTATCTAGAGAGGGTGCTCATGTAGGCGGCAGGTGCTGACTACAGGCAATACAAAGGTGAAAAGAAACAGAACCCTGCCCTCTCAGAGTCTGTCCTTTACAGGTATACATTAGGAAAAGGCACCAAAAGGCTACAAAAGGGAAGCCACAGGAATTAAGGAAGGCGGAGGTGTGCTGAGGTGGTTACAAAGTGTTGGGGTGGGAGTGGGGAATACAGACTTAAAAGAACAACAGCTGACAAGGGCAGATCAAAGAAAGGCCCACTAAGGAGATGGAGGTGGCAGGTGTGAGGTGTTCTAATGGGAGGAGGGGAATATGAACAAAAGGAAAACAAATGCATGGCCATGTCTGGGGAATAAGGAGAGCCTTGCCTGTGTTTAGTTTGTTCAGAGATCACTGGGAGCCAGTAATTGCTCTGAACAATGGTCAGCATCACTTCAACGTGCCTTCTCAAGGTATGCTGTCCCAATTCTGTCTGCTCCCAGCCCAGCCCCAGATCTTCAGTTCAGAAACTTACTTCTCACACTCATGTTCCCAATTGTATACGATTTTCCTTGTTCCACTGAAATTATATTTTTATTCCAAAGATTTATAATTTGGAACATTATCATATAATTATAGGTTGTTACTCCAGCAGAGTGATGAATTCTAACCACAATACACAAATGTGACATCATTGCCTTTGCATATTCAAGGTATATTAAGATGTAGTTTCCATTAAATTTTTCAAAATGCTCAAAGTAGACTCAAAACTTTCATAGAGAATGAGAACTTTCATCATATAGGACAAGAAAACTATCCCTAAACACACTCTGCTCCCAAAGTCTCTTGTGAGAGTCACTGCCGTCCCTACACACTGCTTTCGCCTGTCTGTCTACCCCCACATTGCGGGGGAGCCATCGCTTTCCATCTTCCATCCCTGTTCTTTAGTCACAGGAGCACTAGAAAAATACTTGTTGAATGAATTGATTTTTTCCATAAGTTTACATTTTTATCCATAGAGGCAAATCAAAACTTTTACTAATCGGAGTAGAAAACAAATAGGGTGCCTTGCTCTTAGAGCATTCTAAAGTCTTACGCTTTTTTGAGAGCACAATACTTGCTCTGGAAGGCCAAACACACTGTAACACCTTGCCAGATCCAATCATTTAGTCATACCGAAAGGAAGACCAGTGGCCCCAAGAGTCTTCTTGAGGGTGAAAAACTTCATCTCTGAAATTTTGTTTGTTCTGTTATTTATTTATTTATTTTTTCTCATTTCAGTAATATCTCCTTGGTCACAATTCTTTGCTACTTCCAAGAACCTCTGGTCCCATAACATAGTCATTTTTGTTTTTTCAGATAAACCAATATTTGCCTAACTAAGTTTAAAGAAAATAATAACTTATTTTAATTAAAATTAGTGTAAAATAAAATGTTAAACTAAGTCTTCTGGTTTAATATAAAAATCTTAATTTAAAAATACTGTGTGATTCAAATGATCAGAAATTAGACATATCAGACATCTTTTCTCTGTCCATTTTACAGACCTTTATCAGTTAGTAATAAATACAGAAAAACCTGCTGTGATTTCTATATGAGAAAATAACTACCCATTTTTTTCTAAAGCAGACACGCAGAGATTCTTTACAGATAAACAGAAATAACAAGTCAGTTTATCTACTGAAATTAATTATATCAGAGGGTACTTAACCATCCGTGAGGTCCATGGATAGAACTGGGGAGTAGAGGCACGTGGATTTAGATTTTAAAAAATCAAAATAGTTTCTTCATTTTCACTCAATTCTATCTGAAATTTAGATTTCCTGTCTGTTAATATTTTGACTGTTAACTCACAATCCTCAGTAGTACTTTTACTACCTGTGACCTTTTCAACAATAAAGATAACAGCCATCTTGACGCTATAGTATAGTTACTGCAAATGCTGTTCATATCACTGGGCCCATCATTACACTGTTGTTCCAGTGGTTACTAGGCCTACCGCCAGGTCTTGTTCTATATGTCATGACACGTTATTGCATGACAATCCTTTTATGTATATTAACATATTAATAGAGTCTATGTTCTCTGTTATCCTATGATTTTATTTTATACTTTTAAAAACAGTATTTTGGCCAGGAACGGTGGCTCATGCCTGTAATCCTAGCACTCTGGGAGGCCAAGGTGGGTGGATTGCCTGAGCTAAGGACTTCAAGACCAGCCTGAGCAAATGCAAAATCCTATCTCTACTAAAAATAGAAAAACTAGCTGGGTGTTGTGGCACATGCCTATAGTCTCAACTACTCCAGAGTCTGAGGCAAGATGACTGCTTGAGCCCAAGAGTTTGTGAGCTATGACAGCACAAGACTCTACTGAGGGACCCAGGGCAACAGAGTAGGAGGAGGGAGGAGGGTAGACAGTATTTTGAGGACATCCAAGGCTTCTCCAGACTGCTGAAGGAGTTCATGGCATAAGAAGGTTAAGAATGAATTTGTTCTCTAGATCAAATGGTAGTAACAGAGTTTAATTATTTCAGAATGTCCTTAAAGAAGAAAAGTCCCTAAATCTCACTCATTACCTATATCCAACAATTGGAATTCTGGATGCACATAACCTAAAAGTATTATTGTTACATAATAAATTGTTCTATGGTTTGAAACACTCAATAGATTCCTAACGTCAATAAAATTTCAAAAGTACCTATTAATAAGTACACTAAGGCATTCAAGTGACATCAGAGTTATACACATAAACTGAAAAGTAAAGAATCACATTACCATTGAAATGCATTTCATAACTTTTATAACTTTAAGTTATTTTGATCATATTAATACATACAGCAAAATGAATTAACATTCCTCAAGCTCTAATACTTGGAAAAGTGATGGCAAAGGATTAGTCAAGAACCTTAAAATAGTAAAGCAAAGGATTAAAATTATTTGTTAAAGATAAACCAGAGATTACTATAGAATTTAATGTTTGCTGCCAGTTACCACCCAGATTATAGTAACTTTGGGTGTTCTCTGTACAAATTAATGAAAAGTGGCTTCAGTTATATATTAAGCAGACTGAAACACAGCAAAAACCTTATAGTCTTCATCATTATTATTATAAAGTTTTACTTTCCTTTTATGACTACTATAATTATTAATACATTTGGAATGGCCATTACTGTAAACAATAACAACAGGACACTAACTTCGGTGTCTATATAGCCAATTATTCTTTAGTTAATAGATAAAATGACTGAACAAAAAAATGAGAATTCCTGAAAAGGTTCAACAGCTCTGGGATGCTACGAGATGGCCTGAGGTTGCAACAGTGGATGTCTCCCATAACTCACATGGGGAGGACTCTTTTAAGACTTTTAAAAATAAGTAATCCCTCATAAGAGACTTACATGTGCTGCCGCACACATTCCATTAAAAGCCCTGGAAAGAAGAACCAAGAGCCCCAAACAAGACCTGTGTGGCAAATTGGCAAACCAAAGAAGGAGCATGACAGAGATGCTTTAATCAGTATGGAATAAAATTTAAATAACACTCAAGAAAGAGTGGGAAGGAAGGGCACAACCAGATACAGAGAGAGCATTCTCTCCACGGGCCATGGAAGACACAGGCAGCTTCCAGTTAACTAGCCTCTGAAACAGGTAGGCAGGAGCAGTAGTAAACATCATGGAGTCTCTAGTAAGCGACAAATTAAAATGCAGACAAATCACAAAGACTGACATTCAAGGAGTCACAAGTGACACTGTAGAATTATATGCACGGTAAGGAAAATGCCAGCAGATTATTAAAGTGACTTTAGTCCATAAAAAGATAACCAATGATTACATTTAAGACAGACTCAAATCATCGGCCATTGTTGGATTTTTCATACAGAATAATCTAGCCAATCCACGTCAATGGGCAGAATCAAGGAATAAAAATAATATCATGGCGGAAAGTAAAGTGGCTTTGTGAGAGTCGATATTTCCTCACTATTTTTGCAAAATTCTTTAAGGGATAAATAAGCACATAAGAATGGAAGGGTATGAGGGAAACTCATAGATATATCTCACCTAGATTGTCACAGTCTTGACAAATACCATGACAGAGTGCCATTAACAAAGCAGCAACATTTGCTCTGGCACTGGGAGAATGTGCCTCTTTTAATCACCATAGCAGGCTACCTCCTAATTGCCAAAAGAGCCTCCCACCCTACCACAATCAGAAATTTCAGACAGAAAACTAAAAGTAGAAGTAAAAACACTATGTTAAAAGAGCAAAACACAAAAATTAAATCCTATCAGTTACTTAGTGATTGTTCCTTATTTAATGTTTTAAAAATAATCTGGGAAAGGGAGGCAACTATGAAAATCTTCAAAAGTTCTAATGTTTTTCAAGAAAAGTAGAAAGTCACATTAGAAATAGCAAATTGCAAGATCTCTTGGGGCTACCCTAAGGGACTTGAAAAATGGACCATTTGAAGATAATGAACTTGGGGGAGGGCAACTGGACCCACATCCTCAGAGCTGGAAATAGCCTCAGAGTTTCCTGAAAACACTTTGGTTTGACACTAAAAGGCCAAGATAATGTGGAATCTCAAAAAAAAAAAAAAAAAAAAGAATAGAGTATTAACAGGACTGAGTCCCTCTGTGAGGCCTGGGTTTCTTGCACCTTTGGGAGGCCTAAAGTCCTGGTAACCACATTTTGAGAATGTCACCAGGAAATGGACAAATATGTACAGCACAAGGAAAACCTTCAAAGAAACAGAGTAGCTATCACATGAAGAAAGTGTTAAAAGAAGTCAAACTTCTTTGATTTATGGACTCTAAGCCAGGAAGTAGGTACAATGACTAGGGGTTTGTAATAATAAAGAACATCGATAGAAAGATCACAGACCAACTTATTAAAAGTCCAAAAGACTTGAATGAAGACATATCCTTTAAGTCTGATTAAATGCTAAATCGAAAAAATAGGAAGTTTGTCTTCAACTGACAAATGTTTAAAGAACAATTTGCTTGATCTGCTCCATTTGGATCATCAACCCATTCTATTTAGAAGCAAATTATGAATAAAGGAAACCACTGGTTTTCGAAGCAAAGTTAGTGAACATGAGACAGTTCCTGTTACTATGTGCATAACCCAGTACCTGGTACATGATAGGATTCTGACAATGTTTCTTGAGGGAATGAATAAATAGGAACTGTTTCAATATCACCAAGTATGGCAGATATCCTCAGTGATTCCACTCCTTCTCCCCCAGATGACTTTTTCTAAATTTGGTGTTTGAGTTCTGACGAAGACTCGTTTCCACAATAAACCATGATGTAACAAACCTAATGTAAGCATGATTAGGCAATCCTGCAAGATAAAATATGCTCCACAAGGAAAACATTAATAGTAATTAGTATTCTATTATCAATACTATTAGTATTGATGTTTAATAATATTAAATATTACTTTTAAAATAGTATCTTCTATAACAAAAGGCATTCACCATATACTTTCACAATGGAAAAACACAAGTGCTATGTTTTCAAGTTTTTTAACATTTAAATCGTAATGCAATATAAAATTTAGATTTTGCAGGAAAACACAGGTCACACTGAGCAAATATATGTCGTATTTTCTTTTGCATTTTGCCCATGATTATCCTGCTGCAATGTAGGCCCAAGTCTATTTCCTTGAGATCTGGTGAGCTGATGTGAGACAAGAAGGGCTCCTGAGGATTAGAGGGTGGACAAGAATGATGCCTGCACCTATGTACTGCAGGCAAGCAGAGGAAATGGGGAAATGAATTTAATTGCAAAGTAAAGGGGGGAAATAATCACTATCTAAGTTGGAGTTCAGCAAAAACACCTGCAAAGCATTAGAACCTGTGAGTTCTCAGATGTAGAAAAATACTAATTAACTATGACAGTGATTCTACTGGGTAAGGGCAACGATGCTTGTATATATGTGACTAATGAATCACAAACCAGAAGTAATTTTTGACAATTAACTAAAACTCTAGGGCTACGGTTCTTATTTTGCTAATAAACAACATGGAAAGAAATTAGCCTCTCTAAGCCTCAGTTTCATTCTCTTGAATATTAAAGTACTTTCCAGGATGCTTCCAATGCAATTGAGGATACCACACAAGGGTCTAACAAACATTAATTCAAGAGTAAGAAGAAGAAGGAAAACCAAAGTTCGATATTATAGTCATAATAGCCAGTAAGGGTAGTAAATCTGACAGTGAGCATAGTAAATCTAAGCATCACAGGGTATACTGCCCAGGACACTGTGATTGCTCCAAATGACCCATTAGGGATATTAATCCTTTATAAATCTACTCTCTTACCACTTTGGACCTCTCATGATCTTTTTCCCTATAGGCAATATTCTCAAACAGATCTCCCGAGTTTTCTACAGCTCATCCCCATACTATCAGAATTATCTTTCTGAAATATAAAATCTAATCAGGTCACACTCTTCTAAAAGCGTAATGGCTTCCAAAGCTTTCAGATGAACTTTAAACACCTCTGCTTAAATAATTCAAATCAACACGGTAACCATGTGGTCATATTTTAAGGTCACAACTCCCTAGCACTGCCACTGTAAGCCTATCAATGATGAAATTTAAAAGGAAAATAATAAAAAGATATGGCCGTGTAGGCCTGACACACAACAGAAGACACTGAAACACAAAGCAGGAAGTAAAGCTAAAGCTACAAAACAGTTGGATTTCAAGGCAGAAATGGGATTTCAGCTGTCGTAAGTAATAGGAAAACGGGGTGAAAACATCCAGTGAGGAGAGAAGCTTGAGCCAGGCCTGCTGCTTAAAACCAAGGATGAAGGTAGAATTTCCCAGCCTGTGAAAGGAAGAAGAAAAAAGCTTCCTCTTTAACATAAAGCTACATGTCTAAAAAAGAGAGGCACACAGCAGCAGACAAAGCCTTGTGCAAAGATCTGTTCCAAAGGTCTGCTGGCTTGGCCATTGACCAAATTTGTTAGACTTCCAATATCAGAGCTGGATAGAAACTCTAAGCCACCACCAACACAGAACTAGTTCTGGACTAGAACATCCTAGAGGTTGAATGGTGGCAGCAACAAAGTCATTAACAACAAGAGGTAAGGGTGCAGGTGGGGTAGGGCTCCTGTTTAATGCAGGATTGCAGAACAAATTTTTCAGAAAGAACATTAATGACAAGAATGAGAACCAATGAGATCAATAATTGAAGGAAGAATTTGCTCCAGAGGAAATAAAAATAAAAGAGCACTCTGAAAAATCATTATAATATAACTCTTTAACACTGACTTTAAAAACTATTTAAAAAAAAAAAAATCAGTCAAAAAAAAAAAAAAACAAAAAAAAACAAAACAAAGAATCAAAATTCTGAAAATAAAACATATGAAGATTGAAGAAGGGCATTAGCCTTTAGAAAATACATCTATTTTGTGAAGATTTGTGCCCTTCAACCTCACGGTCTAGGAGAGCATCAGGAGTGCAGCCAGAAACCATCCAAGTTTAGTGAAGAGAGAGAACAAGAGAAGAAAGAATGACTAGTAATCAAACCAAGAAGAGGGGGGCTACCGAAACTGTGATATTCGAGTACTGGAAAGTGGCAGAAATTTACTAGCTTAAATCCCTTCTTGGAGGAAAACTGGCAATTCAGAATTTGCGCCCAACACCAGTGGTATCTGGGAAATCCTATGTTTCCATATTTTAAGGAGAACCACTTTGTTCCTTAGCTTGCTTCAGTGGTATATTTATGACAGTTTAAAAAAATGAATGACCTACAAAACCAGTGAGTCTCCATAATTTCAAGTGTCAACATTTCTTCTATTCAAGAGAACACTGTTTTCCATGAAGATTTATCACAATAAAACAAGATCTTGGATCACAGGTAATAAGAGACATTTTTTGTACTCTTAAAAACTAACAAAAGGACCTTCCCTGGGAGTTTTCTAAAGTTGAGTGAGATGTTATTATCTGCTTTCCCTACTTCAAATTACTCTTAGTTCTTTGCAGATTCACTACTCAGGAAGTACCAGTACAGTTTGGATGGGTATAATGTGAAAACAGTGTACCTCCATCCAGCCAGACGCAGACAGACTGTGCAGTAGCAGACAAAAAACTAATGAAGCTTCTAAACTTCTCATCAACATAACCCAGAACTTGCATCTGTGAGAAGTTTCAACCATTTGTTTTTACTTTCCCTATGAAACCCAGTCTTTCACTACATTAAAGAGAGCAGAAAATATAGTAAGAATTAAATAAGTTGCCTTAAGTTCCTAAGAATATGGCGCTACATAATCACAAATCTGTTATTAATAGCTTATCTTCAAACTTCTATGTGAAGGTAGACTTTACATAAACAAACATTACAATATGAAAATGTAGGAGTGATCTCAAGAGACCACAAGAATCACGATGACTCTAAAGCTCTGTCACAAAACTTTAAGCTTGCCATTAGTTTTGCTTATCTCTGCATTCGTTGCTATTAATTTAATGGTCTAGGGAGCTGTCAGGGATATTTGGTAAAAGCAATTTATCTTTCAGGATAATCTCCAACCCATTATTCAAAACTTTTTTAGCTTTTAGCCACATAGGATTTGAGAATAAGGGGGCTGGGTGAGGATGGAAGGTAAGGATGATGGTAAAGGTAAAAAGGAATGTACAAAATTTTTCCAAAGTATTTTCAGCACTATTCTCTTTATTTCACACTACAAATGCCCAATATAAATCAGCAGTTGAGCCAGAAAAGGTTTTTTGTTGCTTGAAGCAATGTTGTGCCCTCCATGGTGAGTGACAGGGCAATGCTCCGTGAGTTTGCTTACACAAGCCAGATCCAGCTGTGCCAAAAACTTCACTGCTACACAGAAGTTAAGGGGCAGAAAAAGGACTTGAGAACTCACCAGAGAACATTAATATGAAGATGTAAAAAGATAGCCCATTCATTTTTTCCTTATTTGCGTCAAGGGGAAAAGAAGACTGAGACTAAATGTGGGAAAGGAATTTTTAAAGCCTTTCTTCAACTCTTTTTTGTTCCTTTCTATTTATATGTATACATTTAAAACATACTTACCGAAAGTTGTAGTAGCACTTCAGTTGGTATACAGTTTTCTCACATTTTATTTTACTTTCAATTTTTGCTTCAGATACACAGTGACAATATTTGGTCAACTATCACTTGATAGTTTTTAAGTCTTTTTTTTTGATCACTCCACAAACATTTATAGAGCAACTACTAAGGGCCAGCCACTGTTTTAGGCATGAGGACACAATTGAGGGAGCAAAAACCCCTGCCCTACAGAGCTTACATTCTAGTAGGAGAAGAAAACAGACACTACAGAGAAGTGAAATATATAGTAAGCTTGATGCTGATAAGCAGTAAAGAGGAAAAATAAGCAGGGAATAGATATGGGGTATGTTGGGTTGCATTTTTAAATGAGGTGAGGCCTTATTGAGCAGAAGAATTATAATAAAAGAAATATAGTAGGCACTGAAGAAGAAATAGTTGTAGTAGAAGTCATAGTATTTCTAAGTGTTTGAAACGTTGTAAGTACTAGGCAGTAGGCCTAGAGCTTTACAAGCACTCTGCCAGTTAAGTATCATGACAAGTCTGTGAGTCAGGGAATACTACTATTATATTTATGTTACATCTGGAAAACATGAAACTCAGAGCAATTAGAAATTTGCTTATGGTCACAGTTAATAAGTAGTGAGGCTGTGATTAACACTGGGGTAAAAATAATATATATAGTATATGTAATATATAAACTATAATATAAAAAAAAAGATCAAACCACCACTAACAAATATACAAGACCTGACAATTAAGGTCATGAACTCATTCTAGGAAAATTGCTATATACCTCATTGCTAAATATCACTGTAACTACATTGGAAATACTCCCCTTGGGAAGCTATGCACAGACACCAGCACCTAGTCCACCCTTCAAAGCAATTTTAGAACCCTTTTTCTGGGTTCCATCAAAACTATTGTCAGATTACCCTTGATGTCTTGAATGTCATCAAAATGTCTTCCTTTCAATATTTCCTTTATCATCAGGTAAAGGAAAAGTTCAGTGGAGACCATATAGGTGAGTTGGGAGGATGTTCCAATATAATTATTTGTTTATTGACTAAAAATCCTTCACAGTGCCAGGTAAGCTGGTGCATTGCCATGATGCAAGAGCCATAAATTGTTGGCCGAGATTTTCATTTAAGATTTTCCTGTTTCTCTAATGATGTTTATTTGGTCTGCTATGCTTTTCATAGTCAGCCTAAAATTTTGATGCATGATTTAACAAATTTTTGCAATGTTTTCCTCAGTTCTGTTTGTTGTTGGCCATCCTGAACTCTCTTCATCAGTGATGCTTTCTACTCCTCAGAAAAATGTTTAATCCATTTGCACACTGTCGCTTTCTCTATAGCATTATCCCTATAAACTTGAACTATCAGTTCCCTTCTACTCTTGCCAAGTTAAAGAATGTTTGTTCATTTTTCTAATGTAAACTCCCACATTCTTGCCACGGCACACAAAAACGCGCAACAATAATGAACACCACTCACCAAGACAGTAACACAATCTACATGAACACAACTGTGAGACACTGACATACCGAGGTTTTGAAACCTCACCAAGTTATATAGTGCTGCCAACATAAGTGCACAGTGACAAAAACAAATCCTATTTTTAAGTAAGAAACAGATTTTGAAGTTTTTAAAACATTTGTTATCTAGTTTCGAGCAAGGGATAGGATTTAGATAAATGGCATGGAAAAGAAAAAAATAATAAAAGTGAGAAACTGAAAAAACTTCAAGAAACCCCCCAGCAGACCTGAGCCAGCTGCAGTTGTGAAGAAGAGTGCTGGGAGCAATGGCAGTAAGGACTGAAACGTTGTCCTTCCGGAGTATGGAGGATTCAGAGTAGAGAGGGGCATAATCTCAGAGATTTCTTATAATGATATTCCTCACAACGGGAACAGAGAAAGTTTATGAAATTTTGTTATTTATTCTGTATGACAGAAATGGCATGGTGGAAGGTCATTGGGTTTGGGAATCTAGGAAAGTCCTACAAGTTACAATCTAGTGGGTAATGCAATACATGTAAAGACTTCAAATATAATGGAAAAGGGCAAGAAAGTGGTTAGGGCTGAATAATTAGAATGTAAGAGCTAAGACACAGGCATATTCTTGGTGTGAGGAAGAGGAGCAGGAAGTGGGTGAGAGGCTGTGTGATGGAGGAGGAGGTATGTGTACAAATTCCCACATCAGAATGGTCAGGCTGGTATGTGATCAAGGTCAGGGAAAAAAGACAGACATCAAGGGTTTGCTCTGTGTTGAGAAGGGTACCCTGAGATCCTCAAAAAAGAAAGACTATGCTTTCATACATTAATATTTTCACCCAAGAGCAACATTCAACATTTAAATTAAAGAGGCAGAAAATTCAGTGGAAAAACTTATAGGAAGGGTCCAAAAAATTTTATCTAGTCCATGAAAAAAAATAAGCTCTTGAGTGCCTTGCTAGAACAAGGGCATTAGATGATAACTAATTCCTCCCCAGGCTCTGCCACAGCAAACTGGGGAAGGAGCTTAGGCAGCAGGTGTGTAGGGAGCTGTCTTTTGTGGAGAGAAACAAAGGTGATTATGTCATTGCAGTGGATAAAGGCTGCCTGTCTATCTTAGGCTTTCCTCCTGTCTCAGAATTCATGTGTAAGGGAGATTCACAAAATAGTCAGCTACTTCAGCTCTCCAACAATTAGTAACACTTACTTCATCAGGAAGGCACTTTATAAGGGAGTTGCTTTTCTGAATAACTAAAGATCACCAAATATAGGCATAATTTAATACTTTCTATTTCTAAAATGCTCCCCTACCATCTAAAACAAAGAAGAAATAATATAATTTCAATAATTCTCATTATGCCAAAGCTGTGAATATAAACATTAACAACTAACGGCCCTACAGAAATATTTATTACTAAGTATGCTTCATGCTCTGTGCTAAGCCATGATAAAGGACAAACAAAAGGGGCGGCACCTGTTGCTCAGTGGGTAGGACGCTGGCCCCATATACCCAGGGTGGTAGGTTTGAACCCAGCCCTGGCCAAACTGCAACAAAAAATAGCCAGGCGTTCTGGTGGGTGCCTGTGTCATAATTGTGCTCAGTTACTCGGGAGGCTGAGGCAAGACAATTGCTTAACCCCAAGAGTTGGAGGCTGCTGTGATCTATGACTCTGTCTAAAAAAAAAAAAAAAAAAAAAAAAAGACAAGCAGAACTAGTAGTTTCTTTTGTACTCAGCCAGTTGAGCTTTAAGTGTACCTTGTAACCTATCCTCACAGACACCATAGGTCAGAAGCTCAGGACTCACTACATCTCCATAGCCCCCTTGTGCACGGCATGAAGTTAAATGCACAGCAAATGTTTACTGAATGAGAAGCAAAGGAAAACAAAAAGGCTGCTGTTGATCAACAAGGTAGCACATAAAAAAAAGTTAAATACGGAATGATGATATATTTTAGAAAATAAAAAAAGAAAGAAAAAAAATCAATGAAAGCAATCATAGTGTGCTATGAAGCAGTGTACATGCATACTGCTGAAGGTGTCCAAAGCTTGTGCTAGTCTGAGTATTAAGTCAGAAACAGAGGTCTTTAAGATTACCCAAGGAAACGAAATAAGCTCCCTTTGGGAAGACAAACACAATATACCAAAAAACAAACATTTCGTGTATTTGAGGCAAAGTTTTTCATGTTTATGATGCTTGAATTGGCAAAATCAGAAACTTTGAAAACTTAATGTGTAGAATTCCAGTTGATTTTCTTCCTTTTCTTCATACAAACACAGACCAGATAGGAATTAAAATGCTACATACATTGTGCATGCTTTTATATTCTTTCTCCATTACTTAAGTTGCAGTCTTAAACCCAAAGTGGTAGAAAATGCCAAAAAACAAACAAAAAAATCAACACACTGTGAAGATAGTTAACTTCAGATTTTTTTATTTTTTTACTTGTTTACAAATTTTCTCCTTTGAGGTTATTTTCCTTATACAGGGCAACTGCACACAAACTTTATGGATACTCTGAATATAATATAATAAGCATGAACATTTTAAAAATATTTTACCCTTTATAAAGAATATATGAATTCTGAAAAGTTAAAAAGAGCTTGAATTTAGAACCCTGGGTACAGTACATGCTGGTAAATGAAGGTGAATGCAGTAGGATCACTACAGGGAACAGATTCAAGGCACCTTGGCTCAGAAATATGGAGCTTGACTTTTACTCATTCAGTGGAGAGGCAAACACGTGGTCCTCTATCAACAGGGAAAGGGATGTTTGGAGCCTGACAATTCAGCAATGCAGAGCTTTCTTTCCACTTACTAGTGAAAGTGGACGTTTATGGTCCTAAAACACTGCTCACTGTCCTGGCTTCCTCTGCATCAGTAATCCTCCATCAACTGTCCTATGGTCATAAGTGCAGCACAAAAAAAGCTAGCAGAAAGGTAAATTGATGCGATCACATTAAACATAATTCAAGAATTAAAAAAAAAAGGAGCTGAATGTAGTGCCTCAGCACTGGAGCTGGAGCCCAATTCTACAGAGCTGTTTCTCCCCCTGACTTCACACCTCAATGTCTGCTTTTCCTACTGTAAAACAGAGTAAAGAGCTTTTTTCTGTCCTATGAATCTGTATCAGAGCTTAACTACTTATAAAAGTCTTCAAGATTCTTTTATATAATATGCAATAAAAATGAAGTTTTCTTTTCATGCACATCTTAACTCACGAAGTAAAAAGTGATCGTTGCCTAGGGGGAGAATACGCAGGAGGGCCTATCCTCGTAGACTGCTGCCATTGCAAATTTATCACCTCAAGGCTAATTTGTGGAAACACTTCCTAAATTTCCCCTTGGCCTCAGTTTTTCTAACTCAACATGTACACTACCCACAAAGGGTTGCTAAGACATTGGATTATTCAAAAGCTACTAGTACTTCCACAGAGATTTCAAGGTAAATTTTATATTGTTCATTCTAGCTGTCAAGGCCTTCCATTGGCAGACTCCAACCCAGTGGTCCAAACTTACCTGTTTAGTTGTGGACCAGGCCTCACAGACAAGAGGTCAAAGTGGTTCCCTCCAGGGCTGGTTTAGGGGTGGGTGGAGTGTACACAAAAATGAACCTCACTTACTATCTGGAAACCTGAAGGATTGAGTGGCAGCTTTTTCATGGCCTCTTGTCAAAACCAGCACAAAGACAATCATATTTCTAACACATATTTGACATTAAGAGATATCTTTCCCCTCATGCATTTTATCATTTCTTAAATTGAAAAATATTAAACCCATATCTCAAGAGTGTTACTAATGTGGTCAGGTAGTCCATTCAAAACTGCTTTCTGAGGCTGCATGGCCAGAGCCCTGCCAGAAGGCAGGCACTGCTCCCCCCCACAGCACAAGAGGAATAAAACAAAGCCCAGTGCACCCCCGCCCATCACTCCTCTCTGATCCTACCCCTTGCCCCTGATCTGGCGACTTACAGTCAGTTCCTAGGACACATGTTTCCGGTCAGTTGCCCTCTCTGACCCCTGCTAAGGTCAGCCCTGCCCTCCCCCACCTGGAGAGAGTCCAATGTGAGGGGTTGAAGCTGCTAGAATCACCACTACTTCTTAGCAGTAGCATAATTTTGGACATATTACTAAACCTTTTTGTGCCTCAGTGTCCTCTTATGCAAAAAGGGGATTCTAATATTACCTATGCAACAAGGCAACTGTGAAGATTTTCCACAAAGGTGCTTAAGGACTGTGATCCACTGCTGTCATCATCCTATCCTCCTGTGTCCTCCTCCCCTCTCACCTTCCACTGTGACTTTGGTAAGCCACATTCTGGGTTGAAGAAAACTCTCTGCTGATTTGACCTTTGCTCAAATGTTGTCTCTACTTCCTTTGGTATTCTGACTGGCTCCTCGCAGGTCAACTGATTAAACTATATTCTTAATAATATATACTGGAACACACCCCCTGACAAACCCAACCCTTACCAATTATTTCTGTTTTTTCTCCGACTCTAAATCAAAGAGTCAAAAGAATGACATAAACTCTGGATGCTAATTTTGTAAAGCAGTCAATGTAGTATTTAACCACTCCATGTATATTTAATGAGCTCCCTTTGGGGTTTGCTAGCGCTCTTCTCCACACTCCTCCCTTTCTCTATTCCTCCCATGCTTGAGCACAGCTACCTCCTTATCTCACTCAGAAAACAAAGGAGTCATTGAGCCCTAAGTTTTCTCAGATGTTTTGCTCTACTTAGATAAACTCCATTAGTCTTCCTTCCTTTCTGCCTCTTAGTGGGAGGGGTGTCCACATTCCTTTCCAGGGCCAATCTTTTCCCCACGCCCCTAATCCCAGCCCCTTCCATGGCTCCATCTACCTTCAACCTCTACCTCTCCCCTCATAATTGTGCTCAAGCACCTACTCTAAAAACCCACCTTTTTCCTTCTAACCAGTCTATTCCACACAGGACCACCTATCCTGCCTTTGCTTCATTATGAAATGACTTAAAAATAACAGTCTTCTTTTTTTTTTTTTCTTTACCACCAATCACTGTTGGCCTTCTACCAGATGCTTTTAGATGCTTTTAGGAAGGTCACCAGTGATAGTCCTAACTGCCAAGTCCAATACCTTCTCTTGGACTTTGCACTCCTGACTTCTTAGGTTCCAACCTCACTCTCTTACCATAGCTTTTATAACTTCATTTTGGCCAAATTCTTCTCTGACCTCTTCAATTGTTCTTTCCTCATTTTCCTCACCAGCTCTTCTTGATCTTTTGGTTCTTCTTTCACGTTGCCTAGTGTTAGGGGCTAAACAGTGTTCCCCCCAGAACGTGATCTTACCTGTAATTAGGGCATTAGCAAATGTAATTAGTGAAGATGAAGTCACACAGGGGAAGGCAGGATCCCTAGTCCACTATGATTGATATCCTTACATGAAGAGACAGAGACAGAGGCACAGGAGAAGGCCTTGTAGTGGCAAAGGCAGAGGTTGAAGTCGTGCAGGTGCAGGGCAAGGAGTGCCAAAGACTGCTGGCAAGTCCCCAGCAGGCAAGGAGGGGTAGAAAGGGCTTTCCTATGAGCTTCAAAGGAACATAGCCCTGCTGACACTTTGATCTTGTATTTTCAGCCTCCAGAATGGCAAGACATTTCTTTTGTTTAAGCCACAGGGCATGTGGTTCTTTGCTCCAGCAGCCTGACCTGAGTGCTCACTTTGAGTCTTCTCTCCTCTTACCCTACTCCAGCTCCAGGATCACTGCATCCATCCCATGTTTCTGATAATTCCTCAAGGTGGATTTTGAGCCCAGCACTCCTCACTGAGCTCCAGACTCACTGTGCAATCCACTGGCTCTCACTCCAAGCCTCTCAGTCTCTACCTTCTAAACCAACCTCACTGATTTATCTACCCCTCTAGCCTTTGCTGTCCAGGACCTCCAGCCCAGCAAAGAGCTGGTAATCACTGAAACCTCTCCTCTACACCTCTGGTTTTCTCCATTCTCACTGCCATTTTCCCAGGCTACACCTCTCAACTCTTCTTCCATACCAGCAT
Organism: Loris lydekkerianus; assembly: GCA_963574355.1. Lineage (NCBI taxonomy): Eukaryota > Metazoa > Chordata > Mammalia > Primates > Lorisidae > Loris > Loris lydekkerianus. The sequence goes on from CAUYPK010045663.1 coordinate 30,520, forward strand.
GGAATCTGTCTCTCAACAGACTAGGCTTATTTCCTGCATGAGGGCTTTGTATTGTCTGTTCCCCAAGAAATCTGCATAGCTAACACCCTCCAATCTGTTCACCTCTTGGTCCAATGTTACCTTCTAAACAAGGTCCTCACCTCCTCTGCCCCTGCCTTGGCTCTCCCAATCTCCTGGCTTTTAGGATGAATCACCTCCTAAAAGAACATACAACCTGCTTGCCTGATGGCTTGTTTCCTCAGTATTGCTGGCTTCCCTCATGAACACACTCCTCACCAGGGCTTGCCTTGTTCCCGGGCACGTGCTGACACCTAGAACAGCACCTGGCGCAGAGAAGCACTCTAATCATCTGCTGAGTACACTAACCTGCAGGAGACTAACGGGCTCTGTTCTGTCAGACACATACCCACACTGCACACAAAAAGCATGGAGACTTTTCAATAGAAATTTATTTGAAATATTTCATAAAGAAAAATAAATATTAAATGGAAAATATCTGGCACCACATATGTGAGCAGATTGCCTAGCTGCATTTTCTGGAGTAAAAGCCAGGGGACACGGGACATTAACAGCCTTGTGCCAGGTCTCCTCTCATCCCTGCACTACCCCACCTTAGCCTGGCCCAGGCCACATTGCCCCACATACTCCACCCAAGTGACTCTACTACTTCAAATAGGTCACAGGCATTCCCATTCCTAGGCCTGCTCACATTTTTGTTTTCTTCATTGCCGCCTGATTCCCACGGTGAATTTCTGATCAACTCATACACCTTTTGGTAATTTCTAAATCTCAGGAACTGAGTTAGTTCCTCTTCTATCACTTTTGACACTGCATTGTCAATTTTAGTATAAGACTCTATTCTCTGATCTGTAAGCTCCCTGCAGGCAGATCGTTTATGGAGACATGGCTGGCACTTCTGTAAGGGTGGCTGTTCAATAAACCTATGTTGAAGGCAATTGCTGAAATTAAAAAGAAAATCTTACTATAAAGACTAAAAGATTATCATTAAGCAAGAAACAAAAACACAGTGATGGGGCTTTTGGTATCCATCTTTTCAGAATCATAATTTTCCATTTCTTTGCTTTTCACTCTTAAGTTACCACAAAACCCTACTTTACAAATGTTTGTAAAATTTTAAGTTAAAGCTAGTAGTATTAGAGTACTTTTTTCACTTAATCTACAGACTTTAACCTTTTAATAGTTCCTTCTCTAAAATGAAAAAAAGGTAAAGAGTTTTGTGTAAGTTCAAGAGAAACTTTTTGTTTTAAATCCAAAAATTTATCATTAATCATGTCTGAAATTTGAGTGGGTTCTTTTCTAAAAAGCTAGTTTTAGCTATCAACTTCCTATGTTCTCCCCACACCCATGGGACCATGACAAGAAAACTGGCTCTTCCGCAGAGTTCTGCCCACCCACACCACACTCCCACCACTGTCCTCATACTTATGGTGACCCAAGTGCTTTTTCAGTGTCTGAAGGAAACAAAGATAGTAACTTCTGACATGTTCCACTATAGCAATTGCTTTGTTACCATCAAGTATGGGGAAGCCTGCAAATGAGATATTTAAGTACTGGTTTTAGAGGCCTATTTTATCTTCTTGTTCTTTTTACAATAAAAAAAAAAAAACTGAATTATCGTATCTCCAAACACACACGCACACTGCCTTTCCAACAATCTCCTCTCAACCAACACAAGTATGGACACAATCATGATATAATGTTAGTATATGGAAGTAGATGGCTACAGTTTTAGAGAATATGAACATCACTCCTGTAAATAATTCCTGGTGTTTGCATTTCCCCCAGAGGAAAATGATATTTTATATTCCATAATTTGAAAGTCTTTAATTTTCAGAAAGCATCAAGAAGGCAAGCCATAAATAACTGTTCAAAAACATTTATGGAACATTCACTCAGGTCAGGCACTCTTGCTAATATTGGGAACAGAAAGATAAATAAAGAACAAACTTCATCATTTAGAGCCCATGATATAGCTGGGAGACAACTACACAAGGAAATAATATTGACATCTATTCTCTGTACAATCAGAAGTAGGGCAAATGGCCAGCAAAGAAGAGGGAGTGGAGCAAGTGAATATGGCCGAGGAGCCTGGCTTCAAGGAGGCGGTGGCACTGAAGCTGGGTCATGGCAGATAAGGAGCCTTCACTGGCAGGTTGGGGAGAGGACACCCAGGGGACAAAAGATATTCAGAGGCACAGAAGGACTTACACTTTAAAGAAAAGAAATTGATCACTTTCATCTACTACTCTTACTATACAATCACCCAACTGAAATAACCAAAGCAATATAAAATTAAGAAAAATATCAATAGTAACTCTAGAAAACAGAGAAGGGCACATTCAACAGGGAAAACTAAAGAATTTTTGAACACAATAAAGCATGCATGATTAGATTTATCAAGCAGAAATACTCAGTGCTAAGTCAGAATCAACACAATACACACAGAGGCAGAAAACGTCTGAGAAGTCACCTTCCAGACCCCTAGAAACCTGCAAGCCATAAAAGCAGCAACTTGCCAGTACAAGGCCGCCAGGAAGCAACAGGGCAGCAAAAACTGACGGGCCACCACTGCAATCCTGCAAGGGACAGACAGCCTATGCCATGAAGTTTACAAGGGGGGACATGAACCACATGATGTAGAGGGAATGGGGAATGATGTACAGGAGTTGATTTGGCTGCACCCCAAATCCACATACTTTTTGGCCTATATCCCTGATGGCTACAGCTCTGACTGGACACAGAGGCAGCCTATGACCCCAATCCTACCTAGGAGTGAGGAGGGAGCAGCAAAAGAGGGAAAGCAAATCAACAGACTTAGGTACTCCTTCACAGTCCCCAAATATAGAGTGGCTGGCTATAGTGTTCCATTCTTGCCTTGTCTCAGGGGCAAGAAAAAGGAAAAATCAATGTCCACCCCACCAACATTTCTATAGATCTATATAACTGGTTCACTGAAGTTGTACTGGGGGAAATACAAACATGAAACATTTGTTTATTCTCCCACCACTGCCCCTAGCTGTGCCATATCAAATACTCCTCCTCTGAGGAACTCTTAACCACATGCCCATAGATCCTCACTCTAAATTTTACCTCTTCTTCCTCCTCTACAGGTCAGTCTTATGCCATAGGGCACATGGCATAGCAAGGGCTACACTCTGCTCAGAGCCCTCCCCTCCATCTAGAACAGTGGTTCTCAATCTGTGGGTCATGACCGCTTTGTAACAATAAAAATACATCGCAGCATTAGGAAGTTTGAGAACCACTGATCTAGGACCTCTAACTGGGAGAAAAGCAGTACCTGGTTTAGGGAAGACTCTTCCTGGTCCTGAATAACTGCTTGGGGTTACAATAACTGCTTTTTAGTGATCTCTGCTTCTTTGCCTTACCACAACCATCTTGGTCACTGAGTGGCTTGTAGACACAAGCTAACTCAGGCATGGTTTTTGGAGTTGGTTTTGCAAGAAGCCTAGGGTGGGGGTAATTGTACCACTGCATAGTTTTCTGAGGGAGAAATCTGCCTTTGGGACAGACATACCCCAATAGTCAGCACCACCACCCATAGTGTCCCACAGCTGGAGTTTCCTCAGTGAGGGTCAGATCTTCCAAAGAAGTGTACCAGTAGGAGGATGGCTACTGCACTACCATCCTTTCTCTCTGTCCTGCCATTTCTCTATAATCTCCTTTCTTCTTCCTGCCTCTGTTAGGATTGGGCCCATGTGAATGATAGAAAAGCCAGAAATAAAGCAGCTTAATAAGATGAAAGTTTATTTCTCCTTCACTTACATATGTATATTGGTAGACAGAAAGGGCTAGTATTGCATACCCACAGTTATTAGGGACCCTATTTTTTGTTCTTTCTTGACTACCTGTATCAAATGGCTTTCAAACCTTGGTCCAAAATGATCACTAAAAGTCTTGCTATCACTTCCACCTTCCCATCAAAAGGATTGTTTTCCCTCCCTCTTTATGGATTCTTCCAAGCAAGTGAACACATTATAACAACTTGTGAGCGATTTCTTAGAATGCGGTCACACGTCCATACCTAGCTATAAGGGGAGTTGGAAGATGTAGTTATTCTAAAGGAACATGTCAGATAAAAGTTAAGAATTCCATTACAAAGAAAGAAGGAAAGAATAGAAACTGAGCGACAACCAAGAGCTTTTGCCATACTACCTAAATATATCTCCAACCAAGGAATTAAGAGGCCTGTCTTTTTTCTTAGAACACCACCAGTGTTTCTGAGTGAGGCTTTTTTTTTTTTTTTTTTTTTTTTTATGCCTACCTGCTATTTGCTCAGTGTGAGAAGGAACAGCCACAGCACTCCCCAGTGGGCTGAGAATTCTCAGCCCCTCTCCTCTTCCCACTCAATCTGCTCTGACCAATGGGGAGAGGGAAGCTAAAGTGTGAAGATAGCTGGGAGATAGCAAAGCTGCTTCTGATGTTGATTCTTAAGCTCTCAGGAAGGAATAAGGTCTAGATCTTAGTGCTTGATGATTTCCTTAATAATGTAAGCACTTCACATTTCTAGGGATTCTGCTTTGAACACAAATCACAAGTATGCAGAAACAGATACTCAATACCTTGTTGTGCCTTCCTGGAGGCGCCATGACCTTCTCATTGGTTCCCAAGAAATACACCTAGTAAGGAAGAAACCTTTTGGCGTGTAGACCCCTGTGATATTCATCCCCAGTGACCATTTAGTGGCAGGACATCCCCTCCCACACCGAGAAAGCAAGAAGAGACTTCTATAACTGCTGTCAGGGGCACGTACCTACTACTTACAAATCCCTGGATAAAAATGAGCAGGCCATAGTAAGTTATTGGACACTGGAGGAAGACTGGCATCTATCCACCCCAGACTGCAGTGCAATGGCATCATCACAACTCATTACAGGCTCCCATCCTGGGCTTGACCGATCCTCCTGCCTTGGCCAAAGTGCTGGCATGAGCCACAACACCTGATCAGAGCCTTACTTTGATTTTTAATATTTGTTTTATTGAGATATAATACACATATTTACAACTTGAGAAATAATTTACAATTCCAAATTTAAAGTATATAATTTAATGCTTTTTAGCATATGGACAGATTTTAGTACCACTATAGTCCATTTCAGAATATTTTAATCATCCCCAAAGAAATTTCCTATCCATCAGCAAGTACTCCCCTACTGCAGCCCCAGTGCTACCCTCAACAACCACTCATCTGCTTTATGTGTCTATTTTTTAATTTTGGACATCTCGTGTAAGTGTATCTTTTGTGACTGCCCTCATACATCTATCTTGTAGCATGTATGACTACTTCACCCATTTCCATGGCCAAATGATATTCCATTGCACAATGTAAAACATATTTTGTTTACTCAGTCACCACATGATATGCAATAGTATTTTTTCACATCTTTTAGCTACTGTAAATAAGATGGCAATAAACATTCTTGTACAAGTTTTTGTGTTGACCTATGTTTTCATTTCTCTTGTATAGATGCTTAAGTGTGGAACTACTGGATCATACGGTTGCTCTCTCTAACCATCTGAGGAACTACAGACTGTTTCCAAAAGTAGCTAACCTATTTTGCATTCCCACTAACAACTGGAATCAGTATATAGGGTTCAAATTTTCCAATTTCGTCAACAATACTTGTCATTATCTGACTTTTTAACTCAATACATCTTAATGGGTATGAAGTGGGAGCCCCCCACCCCATGGTTTTGATTTGCATCTCCCTGATGACTAGTGATGTGGAGCACATTTTCATGTTTATTGGCCATTTTTATTCCTTTTTTAGAGAAGGCTTAGATCCTATATCCACTTTGTACTTGAGTTATGAATCTTTTAATTATTGAGTTGCAAGAGTTTTTATATATTACAGGTAGAGCCATTATCAGATATATGATCTGCGAATAGGTTCCACTTTTAATTTATTACATGAGATGCCTTTCACTTTCTTCATGTTATCTTTTGAGCAACAAAAGCTTTTAATTTTGATAAAGTCTAATTTACCCATTTTTCCCTTTATTACTGTGCTTTTAGTGTCATATCTAAAAATCCATCAACAAGTCCAAGAATATGAAGATTTACCTCTGATGTTTCTTATAAAAGTCAATAGTTTCAGTTCTTACATGAGGTCTTTGGAAATGAGAAGCTGGTTTTAAAATTCATATGAAATTGAAAAGGATCCAGAATAGCCAAAACAATCTTAAAAAAAAAAACAAAGTTGGAAAACTCACACTTCCCAAATTCTATATTTATTAACCAAGCATTAGTAATCTAGAAAGTTTTGAACTGGCATAAGGACAGCTGTATTAATCAAGAGGATGAAACTCTTTTGAGTACAGGAATAAACCCACATGTCTACTATCAATTGACAAGAGTACCAAGACTATTCAATGGAGGAAAGAGCAGCCTTTTCAACAAATAGTCCAGAAACAACTGGATAGCTACATCTAAAGAATAAAAGGATTACACCACATATAAAACTTAAATGGATCTTTAAAGACCTAAGTATTAAAGCCTTAGTTTTTATTTAAATTGATTCACTGTTTACCATCAATTTATTTTATTATGGTTTTACCATTCCAGTTTTCTTTATTTTGTTCCATCAATTTGCTGGCTGAATTACATTCTCAAATGTGTTTCAAAAGGAAATGTGTAAGTAAATAACCAAAATTGTTTAAATCATTTTTAAAGTTTGTTTTAAAAGGGTCTTGAAGAGAAAACTGGCTCTATATAATGTTCTAAAATCACACTTTCTTTGTTCCATCATTTTCTGGAATCAGGGATTATTCATTCATTCACTTAATAAATAAGGATGAGTGCCTACCATATGTTAAACAGTAGTGGGAAAAAAGACAAGGTCTCTGCCATTATGGTTCTTTTATCTTATTGGAAGAGGATAACCCATCAACAAAAATTATATATCAGTTGGTAACAAACACTATGAAGATAGGAGAGCATGGATGAGGGACATAATTATAGATGTCAAAAAATGTTCTCGTGGGAGATGCCTGTGGCTCAGTTGGTAGGGCACCAGCCCCATATACCAAGGGTGGCAGGTTCAAACTGCAACTGAAAAATAGCTAGGCATTGTGGTGGGCACCTGTAGTCCCGACTACTCAGGAGGCTGAGGCAAGAGAATTGCCTAAGCCTAGGTTGCTCTGAACTGTGTGATGCCACAGCACTCCACCAAGGCGATAAAGTGAGACACTGTCTCTAAACAAACAAAAATGTTCTAGCTTCAATGCTTTTTATGATTTTTTTTCCTTCACTGTTGAAGGATATTTCACAAAGTAATGCTAAATATAATGGAAAGGTATTAATCTGAACTTGAAGAGTTCTTTTGCTCTCATTATTGTCTCTTAAATTAAATATATCTTATTAAGAAATCTTGTCCTACACTAATTTCAGGGATTTAAATGTTGAAGAAGGTTCTAGCCCAAATACCTCTATTTTATACTTTCAAATTACATCAGAGACAAACATCATAGACTTATGAACCTAAAATTCACATAAGATAAATTTTTAACAGTATAATAGATCACAAACACTATACTTGGAATAAATGGAATTCAATATCTACTTGTTGAGTATCTAGCACCTTCAAAGCATTACATGTATAAAGGACTGCAAGTTGAAAAGAGTTATTCTTATCTTGACAAATAAAACAGTACTTTAAAACAATGTCAGAAAAACTGGAGCATGAAAAAATTCTTTGTGCACAGGCTATTTTGAAAATCTGGGATTTTTCTGAACCTGTTTTCCAACTACCAAAAATTAGGAAAAAATTAGAATTTTGTTGTTGTTTAGCAGGCCTGGCCAGGTTCGAACCCACCAGCCCCAGTGTATGGGGCCAGCGCTCTAACCATGGAGCTATAGGCACCCAAAATAAGAAAAAAAATTTTTTTCAAAATAAGCTTTTTAACATGAAAAGTCTTATCTGAATATAAAGACCCTTGGCTACTACAAGGTCATCTGTTACAACAGAGTACATGAAAAGAAATTACATGTTTCCTAAGCTATCAGACTCTAAAGGAGTGTCAGAGTCAAAATAAGAGTACATACATGGGAAAGTTTGCTACTTAACTCTTAAAAAATACAGGTAAAAAGAAAGCCACGTTGATAGTGTTATGATAGATGATGATGACACCATATATTTATGTGACATCAGAATTCTATTGAGGTTTTAGATGTTAATTTATTAATATCTTTTATATCCATCTGAAGTAATGAGAGCCCATATTCTTTCAACTTTGCAAACTGTAAAGTTGTAAACAAAATAATTTATCTAGAATTCCAATACATCAAAGCACCAATGGTGCCAAGCTAATGACCAGTTCAAGCATTCTGCACATTAAACCATAAATTTAGAAAGTATCTGTCATTTATCCCTCAGTCCCCAAAGAAATCTGTGACAAAAATTAAAGTGGAAATTTTCAAATGGCAGCAATTTCCAAAGGCAATTCTTAGACCAGAGATTGTCAACCAGTGTGCTGTGAAAGGATCTTATATGTGTCCCTCCAATTTTTAAAGATCATTAATTAAATTATTTGTGAAAGAAGTTCAAAGCACAGAAAGTATATATTTTTACTCTTTTTGGGGGGGAGGGGAGTTTAACATAACTTTAGTGTGCTACAGAAGCTTTTAAGGTTCAAATGTGCCGTGAAACAAAAAAAAATTGCCTTAGCGTAAGCTTGCTAGGAATGAGGAGTCACATAGGACCTATAAATTTTCTTAATCATAAAATATGTATTTAATAATTTCAAAAGAGTCAAATAGGAGAGTGATAGAATTTTGCAAGTTTTTACATTTTGAAACCTGCCTTATAATGGGCAGGGGCGAAATCAGCTCAGGAATAAATATATACCTTTTAAAGGCTGGGGAAAGAATTGCCCTGGACTAAGTCTACGGGCCGTTATTTTAAGCTGCTACTGAACCAAAATTCTATTTATTATGACCCCTTTTCTAATGCTGGGTTGTCTAAGCAGGCTGTTGTGCTCTAAATTCTGGTAAAGAATGACATTTAGACATCCACCACAAGTTAAATTAAGACCTGATGTCATGTTCATATAACATTCTACTCTATACATCACATAGTTAAATCTTCCACAGCTACAATTAAGCTTGTGTCAAAGAGGCTCTTCTCTTCAAAAGAATACAAAGCATTCAGAGGTCACTGAAATAAAAAGTCATCTGGGTATATATCTCAACATTTAAAATTAGTTATGAAAGCTTTTAGAGTATGCCTATTGCCATAGGCTACAGGGCAAGCCCCTTCCATTAGCTAACAATTTAGAAAGTATTTACTAGTCACATAACATCTACTCCCTAAAAGGACAAATGTAGAATTCAAGCAGCAGTCTACAGAGCACTTCCCTAATCCTCTCCCTCTTCCACGGGGGTGTAGGGCTCAGCAGAAGTAAGATGCTATGGAGGCCAGCAAGAGGCCACTATTACCCTTCACCATAAAACTGCTACCTGTTACTATTTCAACACAACTCAAAATTTGAGAACAATTATAGCCGCTTTTTGAATTTTATAATTCACTTAGTACAATATTAACCAATTAAAAAATAAAAGCTTTTCTCACCTTAAGTCCTTCTAGATGATATCAGATATTTTACCAGGGACTCTTGATAAGTCCATAAGCTGCCAGACACTGAACTAAACACAAAACTATACCCTCTGGGCGTGGGATGATACTCTTACTGACTAAAGTCTTCTGAACCATCCAGGCCTTGCGGCTCACACCAAACTACTCTAATTTTGGCACTGTCAGTCTGGAAACAGGAAAGAAACCTTGAACACTTCACCCACTAACATTTCGTAAAATTTTGTGGGGTGAGAGCAGAAATGATGGAAATAAGGACTGTGGGATAAAGTAGCAGGGAGTACAAAGACAGACCCTAATTTTAAGCAAGTTTTAAGTGGTTTTCTGATGTTTAAATTTAATACTACTCTTTAGAAAATTATTTGAGCTAATGTTTGACATGAGCTGTTGAAAACTATCTATAAAATTGAGCAACTGGAATTAAACTAATAAAACCTTACACAGTATCAATCCATAGATTTAATAACAAGATAAGGGTGATTTGCAATCAGTAGATAGATAAGTTTATAAGTAAGTGAGAGCTTCTCAAGTACTTAAGAAGTACTTAATGGTGCTTATAAACAAAGTCCTGTTTTAAGCAGTTTGAACATTCCTGCTAAAATCTTGTTTGCACTATTGGTTTGCTTAGTGGAAATTTTTTTCAGAGACTGTTATAGTGAGTTTTAATACGGCTTGTGTCTGGAATAGCTCAAATCCTGACTCAATGGGGCCTGAATTAATAAGGTTTTAAATTACCTCAAAATGAAAGCCTCGTGCAAAATGTTAAGTATCACTAGGATTCAGGGAATTAAACTGTATGGTCTAAGCCAGAGGTAAGAAAATTCTAGTCAAAGCCAGTCCATAATGGCCACCTACCCCTCAGAAAACAATCTCTCTTTATAATTTAAACAGTGTAAGGGAAAAAGTAGAGACAAATTTATGTGTCCTGGAATGGACAAAGACTACAGTTACATCCTATTATAAATCAACTAACATTTTGACATGTGAAATCTAGTTTAAGAGTTCTAATTTTTGTTCACCCATTTTCTATCAGAAATCTTGGTACAGCCAAGGAGAACTTACATATCATAGTCTGTCATTTAACTCACTCTATCAGCACAAATACCTTGGCTTTTTTTCATCCATTAATCTAAGAACCTACCATTTGCCTTCTCCATTCTTAAATCCTGTGTGTTTACCTTCATGGAGAAACCACGGCTATACAACAATGGCACATACTTTGGATGTATGGCTTCCACCCTTTCACCATTAACTAAGATTAACTAAGATAGACTCTCATTGGATTAAAGATTTAAACTTAAGACATGAAACTATAAAAATACTAGAGGAGAGTGCAGGGAAAACCCTTGAAGAAATCGGTCTGGGCGAGTATTTTATGAGGAGAACACCCCGGGCAATTGAAA
>CAUYPK010045668.1:0-18942 GCA_963574355.1 Loris lydekkerianus
CTCCGGTGTGTGACACACCCAAATTCAGCATAGGCAGATCCCACCGGCCACAGATGTCTGGAGTCTTATCTCCCCAGACTCGCGGTGCCCAGTTGCAGGGAAGCTGTTACTTGGCCACCATCATTAATCTACCTATAGATATATTTTTTGTTTCTATTTTTTCTATCTTTAATTTCTCCTTTTTTTATTAACTTTTTTATGAACACCAATTTTTTTTCTTTTTTTTTCAATTATTTCACAATTATCACTATTTTTATTGCATTTGTTTTTTTTTGTTGTTGTTGTGGTTGGTGTCTGTATGTCTATGTGTCTCCATCTGTTTGTGCATCTATGGGCTCGTGTGTCTGGTAGCCTTTGTATATTTTTATTTGCTTATTTGGTCTCAATGAGCTTGGTGTTACAACCTGCAACTCTGAGCTCCCAGCACTCCCCTCCACTCTCACTCTGAGGTCTGGAGGCCAGTCCCCAGGAGTCTAGATTCTTGGGTGATTTCTCAAGAGGTGTAGACAGGACTTGGACTACAGCTGGACAGTGCTGATTCTGCAGCACAGGAGTGAGAAGACAATGGTTGGCTGAGAGGGAATCACGCCAGAGCGGCAGTGCCCCAAGGTGCAAAGAAGCAGCCGTCTTTAGCAATAACAAGGCCCACCCTTGGATATCATGAAGCCACTCCCCCTGACTCCCTGGGCAACCAGAGGAGGCTGGGCATCTTCTCAGATGGCAACCACCGCGGAACAGCTCTGGGACTGAAACACAGGCCCTGTGAATAAAGGGTTTGTCTGAGGCGGTACTGGCCTGGGTGGAATGCAGGGACTAGAAAATGCACACGAAGAGCTGGGAAGCTCCCAGGGTGGGGCTGACCCAGAGGGTCACTTTACTAAGCCTAAGACACACCTTGCCCTCAGGGGATCATCAGCCTATAGAAAAAGTAGGACAGGAGGCCAGAGCTAACTGCTAACCGTGCTGTGTATACAAACCTGCAGGAATAAAGACAGGGCCTGGGGCACAGGTTTTGGGAACTCAAATCAGCCCCTCTTCTGCAGAGGAATTTAGCAGGGACAGAAACAAACTCCCACAGGGTTGTTCTGCTCTGCCAGTAACATCAATCAAGTGTGGGGCAAGAACTGAGTGAACACTCCCCAGCCTCCATCAAGTGCCCGAGGTTGATAGGCCTCACCACCCCCTGCTGGATAGAGGCAGAGAGCAGTGGCCTGGCTGAGCAGATACAGACTTCCTTGTGATTTAGGCAGGTGCAAACCTCTGGACTATCTGCTCAGTGGAGACAACTGGTTTTCTCCTGTGGGGCTAGCAGTGACTGGGTGTGACAGAGCTGCTAGGTGTGGAAGGAGGCATCAACCTTCCCAGACTAATCTATTTGCTGGGTGGGTGCTCCGGACTTCACGGAGCACCGGAGTAAGTCATATTTGAGTTGTCACCAGACCCCTGTGTTCCAATTGCCAGAGAGCTTTTAAAATCTCCCACCTGAGACAGGTGCTGACTGAAACAATTGATTTGGACCTTTTGAACTGAGCCAATCATCTGAGGACTATTCAAGTGGTGCCCTGGGTGTGTGGTTGTAGGAAGGTTTGATTTTCCTTTTCCAATTGTTGCCTGTGGGGGGTGGGGTGACTTAATTTCTGGTATTTCTTCACATCTGAGACTTCAACCCAGAGTAACTGTTTTACTAGGGGTGAACAGAGACCACCTGAAAACAAGACAGAACCACTTAGGCCCTCCACATCAAATAGGTCCCCAACATCTCAGGCCGTAGCACTGCATGGGTCCTTGACATGGCTCCAGGGGAAAAATCAAACAGCGTAAAGTAATCATGGGGCTCAACCAGCAGAAAAACTCTGGTAACATGAATAACGAAAATAGATCAACCCCCCCAAGGAAAAATATGGCAGATGTAACTGAAGATCCCATTCATAAACAGCTGACCAAGATGTCAAAAACTGAATTGAGAATTAGGATGACAAATAAGATTAACAGAATGGAGGAAAATTTGGAATTAGAAATCTGAAGAGCAATTCAAAAGTCAGAATTAGAAATTCGAGGAGAAATTAAACAATTGTCTCAAGAATTTAATGAATTTAAAGAAAAAAGCACCAAAGATTTTGATACACTGAAGCAAGAATTTGCAGCCCTCAAAGATCTGATAAACACAGTAGAATCCCTCAGTAACAGAGTGGAACAGGCAGAAGAAAGGATTTCTGACATTGAAGACAAGGTGTTTGAACACTCCCAAACTCTCAAAGAAAAGTAAAGAGCAAAAATGAATCATTATCTCAGAGAGCTCTGGGATAATTTGAAGAAGGCTAATATCTGCCTCACTGGAATCCCTGAAAGTGATGAAGTGGCCTTGCAAGGCACAGAGGTCCTTCTCCATGAAATTATGAAAGAAAATGTTCCAGATCTGTCACGAGATTCTGAAATCCAGAAAGCAGACCGTTTCAGAACCCCAACACGACTCAATCTGAATAAGGCATCCCCCAGGCCTATCATAATTAACTTCACTAGTGTCAATATGAAGAAGAAACTTCTGAAAGCAGGTAGACGCAAGAAATCTATTACCTACAAAGAGAAGAATATTAGAATGACTGTAGAGCTCTCTGCTGAAACCTTTTAAGCCAGAAGAGGGTGGTCATCGACTTTTAATCTCCTAAAGCAAAATAACTTTCAACCCTGGATCTTGTATCCAGCTAAACTGAGTTTCATTTATGATGGAGAAATTAAATACTTTAATGACATTCATATGTTGAAGAAATTTGCCATAACCAAACCAGTTCTCTAGGATATTCTCAGACCTATCCTCCATAATGACCACCTCAATCCTCTAACACAAAAATAAACTCACTCAGAAACTTTTGATCAAACTTCAACTTCCACAATGGTGAAAGGATTAAAATTGTCTACTGGATTTTTGAAAAACTCAATACCCAAATTTTTACCAGACCTATCAATATTCTCCATTAATGTGAACAACTTAAACTGTACTCTAAAGAGGCACAAGGTAGCTGACTGGATACAAAAACGTAGGCCAGATATTTGCTGCATACAAGAGTCACATCTTAACTTAAAAGATAAATATAGACTCTGGGTGAAAGGATGGTCTTCCATATTTCAGGCAAATGGTAATCAGAAAAAAGCAGGTTACAGGCGATTGCACTAACGTACACAGCTATGATTTAACAATAAAAAAAAAATTAAAAAAAAAAAGAAAAAAGCAGGTGTTGCAATTCTATTTTCTGACACAATAGGCTTTAAACCAAAAAAAGTAAAGAAAGATAAGAACTACACTACATATTTGTTAAGGGTAATATTCAATATGATGAGATTTCAATTATTAATATTTATGCACCCAACCAGAATGCACCTCAATTTATAAGAGAAACTCTAACAGACATGAGCAACTTGATTTCCTCCAGCTCCATAATAGTCAGAGATTTCAACACTCCTTTGAAAGTGCTAGGTAGATCCTCCAATAAGAAGCTGAGCAAAGACATTTTAGATTTAAAGCTTACCATCCAACATTTGGATTTAGCAGACATCTACAGAACATTTCATCCCAACAAAACTGAATACACATACTTCTCATCAGCCCACAGAACATACTCCAAAATCAATCACATCTTAGCTCATAAGTCTAACCTCAGTAAATTTAAAGGAATAGAAATTATTCCTTGCATCCTCTTGGACCACCATGGAATAAAAGTTGAACTCAGTAACAACAGGAATCTGCATACTCATACAAAAACATTGAAGTTAAATAACCTTATGCTGAATGATGCTGGGTCAGAGATGAGATTAAGAAGGAAATTGTCAAATTTGTGGAACAAAACTACAATGAAGACACGAATTATCAGAACCTCTAGGATACCACAAAGGCAACCCTAAGAGAGAAATTTATAGCACTGCAAGCCTTCCTCAAGAGAACGAAAAGAGAGGAAGTTAACAACTTAATGGGACATCTTAAGCAACTGGAAAAGGAAGAACATTCCAACCCCAAACCCAGAAGAAAAAAAGACACAACCAAAATTAGAGTAGAATTAAATGAAATTGAAAAAAAGAATTATACAACAGTTCAATAAATCAAAAAGTTGATTTTTTGAAAAGGTCAATAAAATAGATAAACCTTTGGCTAACCTAACCAGGAAAAAAAAAAGAGTAAAATCTCTAATTTCATCAATCAGAATCGGCAAAGACGAAATAACAACAGACTCCTCAGAAATTTAAAAACCCCTTAATGAATATTACAAGAAACTTTATTCTCAGAAATATGAAAATCTTAAGGAAATTGACCAATACTTAGAAGCACGTCACCTTCCAAGATGTAGCCAGAATCAAATGGAAATGTTGAACATGCCAATATCAAGTTTTGAAATAGCATCAACCATACGAGATCTTCCTAAAAAGAAATACCCGGGACCAGATGGCTTCACGTCAGAATTCTACCAAACCTTTAAAGAGGAACTAGTACCTATATTACTCAACCTGTTCCAAAACATAGAAAAAGAAGGAAGACTACCCAACATGTTCTATGAAGCAAACATTACCCTGATCCGCAAACCAGGAAAAGATCCAACAAGAAAACAGGACAAAAACAGAGAAGTAGATGTCTGGAACAGAATAGAGAACCAAGAGATGAATCCAGCTACTTACCGCTATCTGATCTTTGACAAGCCAATAGATTACCTATATACCAAATGGTGCTGGGTGAACTGGCTGGCAACCTGTAGAAGATTGAAACTGGACCCACACCTTTCACCATTAACTAAGATAGAATCTCACTGGATTGAAGATTTAAATTTAAGAAATGAAACTATAAAAATAGTAGAAGAAAGTGCAGGGAAAACCCTTGAAGAAATTGCTCTGGGCGAGTATTTCATGAGGAGGACCCCCCCCAGGTGATTGAAGCAGCTTCAAAAATACACAACTGGGACCTGATCAAACTAAAAAGCTTCTGCACAGCCAAGAACACAGTAAGTAAATCAAGAGGACAGCCCTCAGAATGGGAGAAGATATTTGCAGGTTGTGTCTCTGACAAAGGTTTAATAACCAGAATCAACAAAGAATTCAAACTTATAAGCAAGAGAACTAGTGATCCCATCGTGGGCTGGGCAAGGGACTTGAAGACAAACTTCTCTGAAGAAGACAGGTGCATGGCCTACAGACATATGAAAAAATTATCATCATCTTTAATCATCAGAGAACTGCAAATCAAAACTACCTTGAGATACCATCTAACTCCAGCAAGATTAGCCCATATCACAAAATTCCAAGACCAGAGATATTGACGTGGATGTGGAGAAAAGGGAACACTTCTGCACTGCTGGTGGGAATGCAAATTAATACATTCCTTCTGGAAAGATGTTTGGAGAACACTTAGAGATCTAAAAATAGACCTACCATTCAATCCTATAATTCCCCTACTAGATATACACCCAGAAGACCAAAAATCACATTACAACAAAGATACTTGCACCAGAATGTTTATTGCAGCCCAATTCACAATTGCTAAGTCATGAAAAAAGCCCAAGTGCCCATGGATCCAAGAATGGATTAATAAACTGTGGTATATGTACACCATGGAATATTATGCAGCCTTAACGAAAGATGGAGACTTTACCTTGTTCATTTTTACATGGGTGGAGCTGGAACATATTCTTCTTAGTAAAGTATTTCAAGAATGGAAGAAAAAGTATCCAATGTACTCAGCCCTACTATGAAACTAATTTATGGCTTTAACATGAAAGCCATAACCCAGTTATAACCTAAGAACATGGGGAATGGGGAGAGGGAGGAGAAGGAGGGGGGAGGATGTGTGGAGGGAGGGTGATGGGTGGGATTACACCTGCGGTGCATCTTACAAGGGTACATGTGAAATTTAGTAAATGTAGAATATAATTGTCTTAACACAATAACTAAGAAAATGCCAGGAAGGCTGTATTAACCAGTATGAGGAAAATGTGTCAAATTGTTTATAAAACCAATGTATTTTGCCCCATGATCACATTAATATACACAGCTATGATTTAATATTAATAATAAAAAAGAAAAAGAAAAAAAAATAGAGGCAAAACTCCTCAAAAAATATTAGCAGATCAAATCCAACAATGTATAAAAAGAATTCTACATCAGAACCAAGTGAGATTTATCCCATGTATGCAAGATTAGTCTAACATTTAAAAATCAATGTACGCAATCACATTAATAGGCTAAAAAAGGAAAAATCATATGATCATATTAATAGATGTAGAAAAAGAACCTGCTCAATTAAAAAAATCATTCATGATTTAAAAAACTCTCAGTAAACTAGGAATAAAGTGGAACTTTTTAATGAAGAACATAAAACATCTATAGCTAACAAGTTACTTAATGGCAAGAAACTTGCCATGATCAGAAATGAGGCAAGAATATGCCTCTCACCACTGCTTTTTAATATCATGCTAGAATTTCTAGTTAATTCAATAAGACAAGAAGTAGAAATAAAATGTGTATAACTTGGGAAGGAAGAAATGAAACTATGTTCGCAAATTACATGCTCATTCCCATTAAAAATCCAAAAGAATAAACAAACAAACAAACAAAAAATAATAAGAAATAACAACCAAAACCAAACTCCCTAAACCAAAAAGCTCCTGGGACTACCTAATAAGTGATTATATCAAGGTTGCAGTATACAAACTTATGCACAAAATAAATCGCTTTCCTATGTAATAACAATAAGCAACTGGAATTTGAAATTAAAAACTCACTACCATTTACATTAACATCCTGGAAATAAAATACTTAGGTATATATTTCACAAAATATGTACAAGATCTATATGAGAAAACTACAAAACTCTGATGAAAAAAGTCAAAGAATAACTAAATAACAGAGGGAGATATTCCATGTTCATAGAGGTGAAGCTTCAATATTAAGTTGTCAGTTTTTCCTGAGATGATCTCTAGTTTCAATGCTGTTCCAATCAAAATCCCAGCAAATTATTTTGTGGATATCAAAAAATTGAATTGGAAGTCAAAAATAGAGAGGCAACAGACCAAGATAGACAACATTGACAGAGAACAAAGTTAGAGGACTGACACTATCTGACCTCAAGACTTACTATAGCAAGGTGGTGTTGGCAAAGGAATAAATAAGGAGATGAGTGAAACATGATAGAGACCCACACAAATATTGTCAGGTGATCTTTGACAAAGGAGCAAGGACAATATGAGCAAGAAAAGATAGTGTTTTCAACAAATGGTGCTGAAACTAGTGCAAAAAAAAAAAAAAAAAGAAAAAAGAAAAAGAAAAAGAATCATGAATCTAGACAAAGATCTACACATTTCACAAAAATTAATTCCAATGGTCACAGACTTAAGTGTAAAATGCAGAACTGTAACACTCCTAGAAGATAACATAGGAGAACATCTAGATGACTGTAGGTTTGGAGATGACTTTTTAAACATGACACCGAAAACAAGATCCATGAAAGGATAGATAATTTAGACTTTATTAAAATAAAAAAATTCTGCTCTGCAAAATGCACTATCAAGAGAATGAAAAGACAAGCTACAGACAGGGAGAAAATACTTGCTTGTAAAGGACATATTTGTTACAGAATTTTATTCAAAATATACAAAGAACTCTCTAAACTCAGTGATAAGAAAATAAACAACTTGATGAAGAAGTGGGCCAAAGCCCTTAGTAGACACTTCACCAAAGAAGATAAACAGATGATCAATGAGCATATGAAAGATATTCAGCATCGTATATTGTCTGGGAGACACCAATTTAAAACACAATGAGACAACCACTACTCATCTGTCAGAATGGTAAAAATCTAGAATGTTGACATCACCAAATGCTAGGGAGCATGAGGTGCAAAAAGGACTCTCATTCATTGCTGTGGGAATGCAAAATGGTATTGCTACTAAACTAAACACATTCTTCTTAACTATACAATCCAGTAATTGTGTTCCTTGGTTTTACTCAAAGGAATTGAAAACTTATGTCTACGTAAAACTGGCACACAGATAGTCATAGAAGCTTTATTCTTAATAACCAAAACTTGGAAGCGACTAAGATGTCCTTCAGTAGGTTAATGGATAAACTGTGGTATAGCTACGATGGAATATTACTCAGTACTAAAAAGAAATTAACTGTCAAACCACAAAAAGACATGGGGAACCTTACATGCATTGCACTAAGTGAAGGAGGCCAATCTGAAAAGGCTACATCCTGTGTGGTTCCAACTCTATGACATTCTGGAAAAGGAAAACTATGGAGATAGTCGCCAGAGGTTAAGAGAAAGGAAGGGATGAATGGGCACAGCATAGAGGATTTCTAGGGCTCTGGAAATACACTACATGGTGCTATCATACGGATGCCTGCATTATACATCTATCTAAACCCACAGAATGTAAAAAACCAAAAATGAACCCTAACATAAACCGTGAACTCTGGGTGATAACGATGTGTCTATATAGGCTCATCAACATCAGCATATACTGCTCTGGAGGAGGATGCTGATAATACGGAAGGCTGATAATACGGTGTGTCTGGGAACAGGGGATCTATGGAAAATTTCTGTACTTTCCACTCATTTTTGCTGTGAACCCAAAACTACTCTAACAAGTAAAGTCCAATAAAAATAATGAAGGAGAAATAATGACATTCTTGGGGGAAATGTAATACAAAAAAAATTCTTTGCCAATAGACTTGCACCCTAAGAAATGCTAAAGGAAGTTCTTCAGTCTGAAGGGAAATGGTGAGCAAGAAAATTCTGATAGGCAGGGAGGAAGTGGGGGACTGGAAATAGCTACCCTATGGATAAATGTGTAAGAGTATTCTTCTAATTCCTTAGAAGACAATTGTTTAATGGATAAATAATAGGGCTTGTAATTTATTGAAATAAAATTTAAGGCAACAGTAAAGAAAATGATGGGAGGGGAATAAGTGGAATTATACTGCTATAAGTTAAGTTAGATGTGAAATGGCAAAACATTCATTCAGGCTGGATTGTAATAGGTTAAGAATGCATATTGCAATCCTGCAGAAACAAGTGGAACTAATACAAAGAAGCACAGCTGAAAACCCACAAAAGAAAGTAACATGAAGTACCTCGGACAAAAAACAGTCAATTAACCTGAAAGAAGGCCGAGAAGAAGAAACAAAAGAATAATCAAAAGAGAGGAAAATAGAAAACAAGTAGCAGCATAGTAAGTAGGCTTGAGTCCTACTAAATCATTAACTGCAAAGGGATTAAATACTCCAATTAAAAGGAAATGATTACCACTGCAGGGTTTCTACTTTCAGGAGTGGTAAAATAATACCCTACTGAAAGACCTCCCACCACACAAGCACTATACAACCATACAACCTGGACATCATATCATACAAAATTGTGAAGGTTCTGGGGAATAAAAACAAGCATAAATAATCCGAAGGAGAGCTCAAAAATCATGGGCACGTGGTGCAGGATGTTGACAATTGGGGAAGCGGATGTCAGGGCAGGGGATGTATGGAACTCTATATTTGCAACTCCACTTAGCTGTGATTCTAAAACTGCTCTAAAAAACAAAGTCTATGAAAAAATTATGGGTACATGTCAAAAAAACACAGGAACCAGATTAAAGGAGCTCCTACTGGCCAAATCTAGGGCAACTGGAGCACAAAAATAAACAGTGTTGGTCATGGGTTATAAACCACTGAAAACAATGAGAATCCACACTGAAATGAAATAAAGGAGTCCACGTGGGGGAGGGAAAACACTTCCTTCAGAAGAATGTAAACTAATAAATACCGAAGGAAAATGGAAGTTGAAAACTATGGGTGAAAGATCAACAAGGAAGAAAAAATGTATGAAGTTTCTAAATATCTCTGTTATGAACTGATATGTGTCCCCACAAAGTTAATATGTTGAAGCCAAACCCTGTGTACTTTAGAATGGGACTGTATCTGGAAATGGGGCTCATGTGGGTGGACCCTAATCTAACCCAACTGGTGTCCTCATAAGAAAAGACCAGGGCTCTTGGTGCATGGAGGAAAGGCAGGGTGAGAACACAGCAGAGAGGCCTGCCAGCCAGCCAAGGAAAGGGGCCTTTGCAGAAAGCTTTTGCCGAGAGAAAGAAGTCACACACACTGCTGTGAAGCCCAACAGCAGGCCAGGCCAACCTCTGGTGGTGGAAATCAGAGCAGTGATGGCCACTGCAGAAGGGCTTGTGCAAGAAATGGGACATGAACGTCCTCGGGTAATGGAAATGCCCTGTCTCTTGGTTAGTGATGTAGGTGCCTGCATTTGTGGATCTCATGGAGCTGTTTACTTGAGATCTATTTTACTGTACATAGATTCTACTCTGGTTCTAAAAACTGCATATAAAAGGGCCATAGACTTCCATATTAAAATATTACAATAAGCAAATTAAAATAAAAGGAGTCTGAACCATACTGACTTGAGTTAGAGAAGCACTGGCCTTGAAGGTCAATCTCACAAGGCAAGCCTCTTACCTGACTTGAGATGCTTGAGCATCAGGGGCAGTGGGTAGGGATGCTGAGAGGTGACCCATGGGCCCTGGACAGGGAGGAAACTGTCCCACCTGCAAGGCCCGATTCCCCGTCACAAATTTCCATGGAATATAAGAAAAAGCCACTAACTCAAAAGCTCTCTGACCCTCTTCCTCTGCTCTCCTGGGGAGAGGAGGAACCTGGTTACATAGCACAGGTCAGCCAAGCATCTTCTCCTGCAGAGCAAAGCAAGGGGTTCCCATTATGCTCAGTTCTGGGGCTTATCCCAAGACAATGTCTCTAGAACAGAGGAGGGAGAAGGAGCACCTCTTCCTGAAAGGACCACGTGTCCAGGCACACAAGGCTGCAGGAAGTGCCTCTGGGGCTGTGAGGAGATGGCCACTGGCAAGGTAAGCATGAGCTCTGGGTTTGGGATAACAAGGGTAAGAGGAGCTGGGGAGGGGGCTGGAGGGAGGTTGGGGGCAGCCCAGACCTGGTGAGAGCAATGAGAGCCCAGGAGGCAGCTGCACTTGCAAGTTTGGTGAACTTTGAGATTTTTCTGGAGGTGCCTGAGTAAGGATGGCTGGGGTGGTGGGTGGACCAGAAATGGAGTATGAGCTAGACCTGAGGAGAAGCTGAGGTGGCCTGTGCAGGCCAGAGCTGAGGGGGTTGGGCAGAAACTGTCCCTTTGAGAATGGGACAAGGCTGAGGCCAAGTTATCTTAGAGGACAGAGGTTGGGACCACTCAGGGTGTAAGAAGGCTGGACTCAGCACTGACCTGACACCCACAACACGTTATCACCCCCCTCCGGGCCTCAGTTTCTCCTTCTCTGAGATGAGGAGGATTAACCAGATAGCATACAAGAGACTTTCCAGCTAAAAAGAGAAGCCCATAACCATTTGTGTGAAGTGCCAGAGAGGCTAATTTGGTTTAATCTAAATGTTCCTGTATTCATTGGTGGCTTGGGATAGGGCTGTATCCCAGTGTAGGGCCGAACTCCCCTATACTGCTCACGAAGAGGTTGTGCAGAGGGCAGGGAAGGTGCCAGTCCTGGGTCAAGTCTCTGAGGCAACTGAGTGACCCCAGTTCTCCTGGTACAACCACGAGACACCTTCAAGGCTGGCCAGTGCCTCTCTGGGAGTCAACCCCAGAAGGCAAGCCTCTTACCTTCCACGAAGGTGTCTGCCAAAGGCACCTGTGAGTTCTGTCACCAGGGCCTCGGATTTCTCCTTCTTTTCCCAATGGGGCATTAAGGCTATTTTGAAACCTAACTCCAGAGGCCACATATTCACAACTGACCACAATGTCTCCCTGCCTTGGGACTCACCCTGAGACCTGCTGCTATCTCCCTCCAACAGCAAGACCTCTGATGGGGAGGCTTGGAAACCTGGGTCACTTAAGGTTAAAAGGACTTGGCCCTGCCCACTGCCACTGGCATCAAGCAATCAAAAATAGCTGTACTGCCCGAGTTTTGAAACACAAGAGTATGTGCCCAGGAGCTTGTGCTGAGAGAGGAGAACTCGCCGAAGCAGAAGATTTCCATTTTCCAATTGGCTTGTGGGGGGAAAAAAGTTATTTTGTCCTGAGCTGGCAAAGACACCAGATGTGTTCATGCTGGCCAGTGGCATCCTACTCAGGCTGGAGCCATGACTGGAGCAGTAATTTATTTGCTGTTTCTTTGAAAGTCTACCTCCCTGGAAGTCCAGCCTAAGCCTTAAATCCCATAGCTGCACTCCATTTAGAAAGTGAGGAGAGGCCCCAGTTTGGAGGGGAGGGTGTCCTGGAGCCGAGACTCCATCCCCTCCATCTGGGGTGATTTATGTCCCAGTAAACAGACCAGAGAAGAGGCGGGAGGTGGAGTGAGGAGAGAAAGCCATGGGAGAGGAGCAAGAGGAGATGGCCAGAGGAGCGAGGCAGAGACTCCAAGTGGAAGAGGGTCTCCGGCTCCTTGTCACTTAGCCCTATAAGTCAAGGGCAACAAGTCCAGACTGTGCCCTGGCAAGAGCCCATGTGCCAGGCCAGTGACCCTTCTATGCACACCAAGGTGGAGGCTGGCACTGCCACAGGTTGAGGATCCCTGCTCATGACTCACTCTGCCCCCTCCAGCCCAAACCTGGCCTTCCCTCTACCAGAATCCTTGGCCACAGACACAAAGAGGCTGCTTGCTCAATCCAGAGCCTTCGTGCATGGTCTAAGATGAAAACCAGTGAGAGCCAGGCCGCCATTACCACAAAGTCCTCCTCACTCCCTGACTGCTGTCTGATACAGCCTGCTCTTCCTGAGGGATGGCGTGACCCATTTCCTTTTGGGAAGATTGGTGAGCATGGGCTCCCAGACCAGGAGCCCCAGGTCTGTTGTGTTCTCCCTGCATACCTTGGTCAAGGCCCCTTTCCTCTCTGAATGCAGGTCTACAGTTCTTCAGCTCCATGGTTGCGTCAGAGCCCAGGGCTCACAGAGACACAGAGACATAGTCCTCTCACACATGAAGGTGCTGTCCATCAATCACTTGCATTACTCATCCCCTGATTTTATATATATATATATATATATATATATATATATATATATATATATATATATATAACATACATTTTCTCTCTCTCTCTCTCTCTCTATATATATATATATATATATATAAAATACAATTATTTCCATTTCAGGTAGGAAAATTGAGTCTCAGGTAAGTAATAAAATACCCTCCAATGACTGTGACCCAGGAATTGAATGGTAGGCCAGATTCTGGGCAGAAGACACTGGACTTGGATTTTCACAGACAGAAGGCAACTAGGCTAGGCCAGGTTTGGTGACTCACATCTGTAATCCTAGAACTTTAGGAGGCTACAGGGGGAGGATTGCTTGAGGCCAGGAATTCAAGACCAGCCTAGAGAAGACAACAGGTCCTGTCTCTGCAAAAAATAGAAAAATTAGCCAGGCACGTTGGTGTGCACCTGTCATCTCAGCTGCTCTGGAGGCTGAGGCAAGGGAGTCACTTGAATATGGGATTTGAGGCTGCAGTGAGCTATAATGATGCCGCTTCACTCTAGCTTGAGTGAAAGAAGGAGAAAGAGAAGAAAAAGGAGGGGGAGGAAAAGGAGGAGGAGAGAAAGAAGGAGGAGGAGGAGGAAGATAGGAAGAAGGAGGAAGAGGAGGAGGAGAAAAAGGAGGAAGAACAACAATAACGAGGAAATAAGGCAGGGTCAGGCCAACCCATCTGCCCCGGGGAGAGTGAGACCCCGTGAGAGGAAGTGATTTGCCTAAGACAGAGCCTGCCTGGAGCCAGGTGTGCCCAGCACCACCACATCCCCTCGGCAACATGAGGACTACATGTGCACTTCTCTAACCTGACTGGGTTGGCCCCAATGACTCAAACCACCTCTAAACTGAAGCATTTGAGTTTGCTCACAATTTGTTCTTGAGAGGCCTGGTAGGGGGCAGCTGTGGCTGCAGCTGAGGCCTGACCTCCTCCTACCCAAGGCAGGCCAAGGGGCCATTTTCTCCTGAGATTAGGAGGTGCCCCAGGGACAGAGGCAGGGTCTCTGGGGAGGGATGGCTAAAGGCACCCTTGATACCTGACAGGCTCTGGCAGGCCCAGAGATGCAGGAGGGAGCAGCCTCCATGAAGAGTGCAGTAGATACTTTCCCTGGGTCTGTTTAGGCAACCAGGCTGGTGAACAGACTTTCTAGATCCAATGAAAGGAAGACAGCCGGGACCTCTGCAGACAGGATCCCTGCTCAACAAGATGGGTTGTGGATGTGCTGCAGGCCTGCAGTTGGGGCTGGATGCCAGATGCATTTGTGTTTTTCATAGGACCGCACTCATCCACCTATTCCTCCAGTGAAGCTGTCACTAGCCTGTTCCATGCAGGTTCATGCTGGGCAATAACCCAAAGACAGATGGATCTGATCCTGTCCTTGGGGCATCAAGTACAATAGAACAGGCAAAAGTGGAGAGAGAAAAGACAAGTGGAAAGAACATTCTCTGGGAGCATGGGAGTTTAGGGGAGAGGGGAAGGCTTAGAGGAGTCCTGCTACGAGACCCTCATCTGGGTTTTGACATATGTACTCCCCAGGCAGATAACACAGCCTCGTGCCCAGATGTGGAGGCAGCAGTGCGCATGGTGAAGCCAGGTCTGTGAGCCCTGAAAGATGACATCTGTCTGCTCTTGAAATGTCACTGTTGGGCGGTGCCCATAGCTCAGTGGGTAGGGTGCTGGTTTGAACCCAGCTCAGGACAGCTAAACAGCAAAAACAACTGCAACAACAAAAAAAAGCCAGGCATTCTGGTAGGCGCCTTTAGTCCCAGCTACTTGGGAAGCTGAGGCAAGAGAATCACTTAAGCCCAAGAGTTTGAGGTTGCTGTGAGCTGTGATGCTACAGCACTCTACCAAGGCAATATCATGAGACTCTGTTTCAAAAAAAATGCCCCACAACAGGCTTCGAGATCCTCTTCTAAATCAATTAAATGATTTGGAAGTAGACTCAAGAATGGAGGGCATTTTATGGACAAAAATACATCAGTTAGATTTTCTAAAAATTGAAATGAACCTTAACACAGTCAGGCCACAACATTAGAACTTAAAAATCCTGAAAGTCTTGCCTGGAGTGCTATAGTCATAAAATTCAGGTGGACGGGTCTGGAGTCCCTTAGGTTTCAGCTGGGTGACTTTATTTCTGTTTCTATGGTTATAAAATGGGAACAATAATAGTCACCTCCCAGAGCCACTGGGAGGATTCAGCAAGCTAACACACACTGCCCTAGACTATGGCACTTGTTAAGTGAATGGTCCCAGAAATTATTGTGATGACAAATGCTGCTGCTGCTGTCTGGTTGTGCTCACAGAGGAAGCCCCTACTATAGCCTAGCCAGGGCCGCGGCAGCTGGGAGCTTGAGGGTGGGGCTGAGCAGGGTAGGGTGTGTGGTCAGTCAAAGCTCACCCAGGAAGAGATGAATGACAGGAAGCCTCTGCACATGAAAGCGTGGAAGAGCAGCCCCCAGGGCACTTCAGAAAGTTACTCCTGACCATCCACTTCCAGATTTGATAACTGTAAAACTGGACATCTCTGAAACAACTGTGTGGTAGTATGAATAATGGCTACCAAAATGTCCATTTCCTAATGCCCAGAACTTTTATATGGCAAAACGGAGAAAACTCCTTAATCAGGTGCAAATCTAAGTAAGCGAAGGCTCCTGAGATGTGGAGAAGATCTGTTACCTGAGTGGGCCGTAAATGCCATTCAAGTGTCCTTCTAAGAGGGAAAAAACAGAAGAAGTCGCTCTGACATCAAAGTAAGACGTGAGGCCATTGATTTGAAGGTGGAGGAAGGGGTGTGAGCCAATGAGTGCAGGTCTCAGCTGGAAGAGGCAAGTTTCTCCCCTAGCGCCTACAGCCTGCAGACCCTGTGGTTTTGGCCCAGTGATACCATTTTGGATTTCTGGCCTCTAGAAGAGTAAGAGAATAAATTTCTAATTGTTTTAAGTCACGGTGTCTGTGGCCATTTGGCCATAGCAGCCACAGGACACAAATACAATTATTTCCTGGCATTGGTCAACAAGCAAGGCGGGACTATGGTCCCTGAAAGAAACAAACAGGGAGGTGAAGCAGCTTTCTGTTGAGAACCATGTTCTGGCCTGAGGTGCAAGGAGAGGGAGACCAACATGGATATGATGGTCTCTGGGAGATGAGTGGGTGGTACTGATGCCCAGGGCTACTGGATCAGCAGCCATTGGCAAGGTCAGGTACAAGAGAGAAGAGATCTGTGTGGAAAAGGAGCTTCAGAAATTTGATGCAGGATTCCTTTGGGTCTGTTGAATACTAAGCTGCATCTGCAGGGCAAAGTACAACCCAAACAACCTCTGAGCTCCCACAGCGCTGTGAGATGTTTGGGTTCCAATTGGCTGGACCGGGGAGACCTGAAGGTCCACACTTTGAAAGTAGAACTACTTTGAAAGTAGCCCAAGAGTAAATGCTACACAGATTATAAACAAGTCTTCAACAATACCGATGGAGAATCAGCTACCTGGTAAACCAAACTCAACATTCTAGATCAGTATTTTTCAAACTTTTTAAAATCTCATAGCACACTTGAACCTGTAGATAAACTTCCCTGGCACACTTAAATTATGTTCATCAAAAAAAAAAAAAGTATGTTTACTTTGTTTTGAACTTCTTTTGAAAATAATTTAATGAATGGGCTTTAAAAATGTTCATGGAACACATAAGATCCTCTCACGGCACACCAGGGTGCCGTGGTACATCAGCTAAAAATCACTGTTCTAAATCAAGGAGACTATAAAATCTGACACTCAGCAAAACAGTATCATAATGTCCAGAATCATAAAAAAGAAAATTTTAAATGTGGCTCATAGATAACCCAAAAAAGAGAAGCAAAACCATTAGTAAAAATCGTTCCCAAAATATATCACAAATGATAGAACTAGTAAATAAAATAATTGAAACAGCTATGATGGATATGATCTTGGATTTTTATAAAAATGTGCATAATAAGAAAATAAATATAGAATCTTAACAGAAAAAGGGAAACTATTCAAAAAAGAGAATAAAATAGAAATTCTAAAAAGGCCAAATATAGTAACTAAACTGAAAAATTAACTAAATAGGAGTAGAAGCAGATCTGTTGTCTACAGCTAACTAGGAAAAGATGGATTTTGGATGTTTCCTCTGAAATCAAGAACAAAACAATGATAATCACTCTTACCGTTCCTATTCAACATGCACATGTCCTACCTAGTGCAGAAAGGTAAGAAGATATAGAAATCATATAGATTAAATGAAAATATAAAACTATTTATTTGTAGACAACATATTTTTCTAAGTAGAAAATCCCAAAGAATCTATAAGAAAGTTCCTAAAACTAAGCAAGTTTTACTGATGTTGCAAATTATGGAGTTAATACAAACAAGTCAGTTGTATTTCTATGTGTTAATATTATGGAAGCTGAAAAAATTAACAACACTAAAAAACACACTTCGGTATAAATCTAACAAAATATATACAAGATCCATATGCAAAAACTGCATACCACTGACAAAAGAAATTAAAAAGTCTTAAATACATAAAACGATATTCATTGATTAGAAAACCAAATGTTAACACTTCGCATTTCCCCAAATGGGCCTATAGATCCTAAAACTGTACTTCATCAGTATTGACATGTTTATTATAAAATTTACACAGAAAGCAAAAAAATTAAAATAACCAAAACAATTTTGGAGAAGCAGAACAAAGTTGAAGAATTTTTACTACCTGACCTCAAGAACTTCTTACTACAATGCCCACGAAAGTATGATAGTAGTGAAAGGATGAACGTTATAGACCTAAATGTAAGACCTAAAACTATTAAAGCTTCTAGAAGAAAATATAAGAGAAAAATCTTTATGACCTTCAGTTAGCAAAAAAATGTCTTATGTATACCACCAAAATCACAATGTATAAAAATAATAAATTAATAGATTGAACTGCATCAAAATTAATATTTTTTCTCTTTGAATAAGACTATTAGTAATTTTGTTTAAAAAATAAGAGAAAATATTTAAAATTAAAAAATAAGGAGAAAATATTTGATAAACAAATTTATGATAAAATACTTGTATCTGGAATATATAAAGAACTTCTAAAACTCAAAATTTTTATTGACAAATGTGCAAAAGATTTGAATAAACACACTTCTCCAGAAAAGCAATGTGAATACTAAGCATCATTAAATATTGGGGAAATGCTACTTAAAAACCCAATCCAATACCACTGTACATTTATTAAAATGACTGCAATTTTAAAAAAAGAAAATAACCTAATCCTATGACGATGGTGAGGATGTGGAGCAATTATAATGCTCATTTTTTGGCTGATTGGAGTGCAAAATGTTATAGCCACTTTGAAAACAGGTTGACAGTTTCTAATAACGTTATTATTTTTTAAATTTTATTTATTATTAAATCATAGCTGTGTACATTAATGCAATCATGGGGCACCATGCACTGGTTTTATATCACTTTTGACATATTTTCATCACAATGGTTAACATAGCCTTCTTGGCGTTTTCCCAGTTCTTGTGTTAAGACATCTATATTCTACATTTAGTAAGTTTCACATGTACCCTTGTAAGACGCACCGTAGGTGTGGTACCACCAATTACCCTCCCTCTGTCCATCCTCCTCCCTTCCCTCCTCTCCCTTTCCCCTTTCCCCATATTCTTAGGTTATAACTGGGTTATAGCTTTCATATGAAAGCTATAAATTAGTTTCATAGTAGGGCTGAGTACATTGGATACTTTTTCTTCCATTTTGAGATACTTTACAAAGAAGAATATGTTCCAGCTCCATCCATGTAAACATGAAAGAGGTAAAGTCACTGACATGTTTTATTAATAAAAGAATCATTATTAGCTGCAGTGTGAGAAGACACCGACTTTGGTCAAAGAATAGCAACA